>JAOXJP010180043.1:0-26498 GCA_025762735.1 Platanus orientalis
TCATATTGATTGAAACCGGATTTTTTGGCTTAAGGTTTAGATTCATTATGCATAAGTGTGAGAGAGAAAGTGCTGCATGGTTTTGGTTCGCCAGACCCACAGATCGCAGTGTTACCTCTGTGGGTGCAGATCATTGTATCCTGGGAGATAGACATCCGACTAATCGTTAGCACCAGTGCGAGGGACAAATCTGTTTTAAGGACATAGTGTTTAACACTAGCATTGATCTACATCATCCGAACAAGTGAAGTTACATCATCCGGATTGAAGTTACATCATCTGAATCAAGTAGGTGTTTTAATTATTTCGTTTAAGTAATTTTATGTAGTAGTTTATAGTAGAATGCACATGTATGTAGAATATTGAAATAACTATACCGCATCTATATCAAAAACTAACATTCTCAATCTTGGATGAATCGGTGTTAAAACTAACAAGAAAAAAACTTTAATTTTGTATTTAACTTCGGAGTTTTCTAATAAAACACGTTTGAAGCTTGCGAATGATGCACTCTGCAGGTCGCGAATGAATGAAGCTACAGTGTGCTAATGAACATTTACTTGCACGATTGTTCAAGTACATTGTGCGATTGTTCTGAATTGCATCTAAAGCTCCTCCTACTTGATTTATCATCCCAAAAATCAACACCCGATTGAATGACCAAAACCATCTGATTTGACATTATGAGAATCAGAAAGCTTATGAATGTAGAAGAAAATAGCTAATACCACATTGTAAGGGTCATCTAAGCAAATTCTATTTTTGGCCTAGACAAGGTTCAAAATGTTAGTGTAAGCAGAAATGTGAGTTAGAACAAAATAAGACATATCAAAAATATTGGAAAGAAATATTATAAAAATCATGAAAACTTAAAAAAAGCATTTTCTAGTCTAACTACATAAGCATAAGGGAATTGTTGAGTCGATGTCTTTATTTCACACAGCTCTTCATGTCTTGACTTAAAATAAAACCACCAAACATACCGATGATTTTCTTAGGTTTGGGGTATTGGGTTTCCTCTCTTAAGCATGCAGAGGGGTTTATGAAGGAGAGACAACCGTTGTTCATTGTAATCTCCAATTTACTCATAATATAAGCTCTCTAGCCGTTTTCTCCCGTGGAGCTAGGATTCAAGTCTAACCATGTAAATCATCTTTTTCTTTGTGTGATTGTTGTTTGTGTTATTTTCTTTCATCTATTATTGTCGCGCACAACACTAAATCTAGGTTTTCCGCATAACAAAAACAAATAGATTTCATTATCAATGATAGCTTATTTTAATACACTTGTATTATAATATTCATAATAAATACACATGCATTTATTAAAATATTAACACATAATGATTAACAAATATATTATAATCTAACCATACAAACATAAGGGAACAAATAAATCTGCTTCCTTTTCTACCTTTTTACTTCTCATTTTTTTCTTTCCCACCTTTTTTTTTTTTTTAATTTATCATTTTTTATATATTTTTCAGCATTATACAATGTCGACATTAAATGTCAACTAGAAATTGAAATTTTATAATATAATCAAATGTTTCGTGTCAGTAGACATGAACATATGTCGGGCAATTACAAGACATTTGATACCATGAGCCCAAGTTGTCCCCTAGGTGAGACCCCTAACTTGATTCCCCCTATACTGCACACGCAGAATTTGTGGCCATGACATTTGTAGAGCACTCTGTAATAGATTATCTATTAATATAACCAAAGAATGCAGGATGAATGTGTACTTAAACATTTACAAAAAAAAATGTGTATACCCAACTTGCTACTTACCATAACCAACCTAAACAGAGGACGTTTCAATCAGTACAACAGAGCTGAGGCTGGAATAATATACAAGGACGAACTTGTAACAATAAACATTTCAATTTTATTCATCACTGAATCACAAGATCAAATACACTACTCAACTGTACATTGGACCAGCTACCTTCCATCTACCTAACCCTTTGCCTTCTTACACTATCTTCTCACAGCCACATATTGGCACCATGCACTTCGAACTCTAGGGTTGAAATAATAAAATACAAGGGAGATGAATGGGTACGAGAGGGCTCTGTTGAAGTACAGACCTGATTTTCTCTTTTATTAGTAAATCCCATTCATCTCTGATCAGAATTCGTAGTGGATGGGGCTTCGACAATACCAGATGGTGGAGTTTGTGGCCGTGGTGTACTGACATCAACCATCACAAATTCTGGATGAAGTGCATCCACGGTACCCCATTCTACGCCAGCTAAATCATAGTCAGGGAAACGAAGTAAAACAAAAAAACAAAAGAAATAAACAAATAAATAATAATAATAATAAACAAAGGAAATTTTCAGAAAAAAGGATACGCTCTGTCTTCCACATGTCTGTGATGCTAACTTCGGCATCGGATAGAAGCCAGTAATCAGCATCACTCTGCAAAAGGAAACAAAAAAGGAATAATATTAGTATTCCTTTAGAGAAAAGATTATTTGTTAGCAACAAGGGGAAAGAAAAATTGGCATATACTTTCAAATGTGACTAGAACACACAAACGCGCTGAAGAACCTCAACACAAGGAAGAATGTTGAGGGGTTTGCACTAGTCATTAAATGACAGGCATTTATGTAAGCAGGTTTTTGTTTTATTCCAAAATGCAACCTATCTTTATAGCCTCAGATTTCCAATATGAAATAAGAAAATGTTTAACTCGTACTTTCATTGAACTTTCTGAAAAACGGAAGATTACTTCGTGATTTCTCCAACAGATAAAGTATCTGCATAGAACTGGTAACCCCAGGATTAACAGTCACAGCTTATTAGATTAATCACTTACATCAACATCCGATGGAACAATCTTCATGATCCCACCCACAAAGTCCTGTGAAACATTCAGATCAGAGGACATTCTATTAGCATCTTGTCCTTGCAGTTCCATCTCCTTCCCTCTAATCTCTTCGGTGGCCATTGTTGCTACTGGTTTCTCATTAGATCCGGAACCTGATGCTAGTGCGGGGCCTGGCAGTGCCTCAACACCATTCACCTCCTCAAACTTCTCCTCAAATTGACTGAAGTAGAAAGAAATAACAATAGGCATTGAGGAAGCAATAGTATTCTCAAATCATCTATCATATCTGATGCCACATTGGCATATTGCTCATATCATGTTTGTGGAGGAAGGATGGAACACAAATTCTTCTGTGAAGTAAACATTCTATCTAATAATAGCAACAGTACCTGACAAGGTAAACATCAATGGGGCCCATTGTGCTTCTAAGGACGATTCTATATCTCCTTTGAGGATAGTCAACAGCCTGTTATAAAGGAGAAGTTTTAGTTATAACGCGGAAACAGGAAATGTAGAACTTCATTCTTTCAGTCTATTCCACCCTTTTAACTACCTCATCAGGATCCGGGACCTCAAGAGTGGTGCCATGAGGAGCTTTAATGGCTATCAATGTCTCATTCTGCCAGAAGAAAGGCATAAATGGTTCAAGTAAAAAATAGATAACCGGAAGTCAATGTGTTAGAAACAGGAGACTATGGAATTGGAACTTTTACCACTGGTCAGAGGTACAGGACATAGACAAAAAACCAACCTGGAAGCAGGGTAGGCCCTTAATGTCTTCTTCAGTCACAAAAAGCCACCTGAGAAGTTGGAAGAGAAATGAACTAACAGTGAGTAAAAACTATTTACCACTGATTAAAACAAAATCATGGCACAGGTAACAGGAAAGATATTCTACTTTTGATTGTTCTCATCCTCACTGAGGTCCCTCAATCTTTCTTGCATTTCTCTGCAACAAACTAATCATCAGTATAATTTGAAGTCAAGAAATCGTGATATCATAAACATTCACTAGCATTAGAAGAGACCTTATTTGATCATCTAATCTGTGCTCCTCCATGGAAAGGTTGTCAACTTCTGCCTGCAGAACCAAAAAAAATTACAAGATGAACTCCCTATCTGTTGGTAATCACAAGAAAAATTTATAGAATCCATATGATGTCATTATAGCATTTGTGGATGATGCAATGCTTCTTCATTATCCTGTGCACAACGATACTTCCAAAGAAAGAAAGAAGCCAAAAACATGATAGCTCAAGTCATCCAAGTGTTTGCAAGCCAAGGAACCAATATCAGCTTTCACATACCTGTAAAATTGTGACATCGTCGTCAGCCTCCCCCGACCTTGAGACATCAAGTCCCCTAATTAATAAATCAATCGTGACATTAATTCCCTTGTGCATTGATTGCAGAAAAATAAACACACAAAAAGAAAGAAAAAACAGTTCCAAAGCAAAATAAATTGATTTTAAAGTCCAAAAATATGTAAAAGAGATTCCAAATTACTTCCAACGTATTCTATTCTTGAGTTTCTTCTCTATGAGTCCAATTCCTTCCAGGACATTTGTTATGTCATATATCCGCCTCTTCTGCACCTGAACCAACAGAATCCCTTAGACATTAGAATATCATCACATACTACACTTGAACAGAAAGTAAAATGCTCACCTCCAAAGTGTCAGCAGCTTTGTTTAGATCAAGAATACCATCTTCTGCATGTTTGATCAAGTTGATAAACTTTTTTGTCAAGAGACCTGGAAGAGTCACAGAACATCATTCTCCTTAATTATCAAAAAAAAAAAGATCATTCTCCTTACTGCATTTGCTTGCTTTCAAACATCAAGGGTTACATTTAAAGTTCAATTTCTACAGAAGTTGCAAAAAATCACAAAGACAACCACAACTTCTATTACCTAACGAGCTGTCATAACGGCAAGTACCAACTGGAGTGAGAGCATTGCCAGAAGGGGAACCTACAAATTGTACAAATACTTTATCAAACATCACCTCATTTTTTTATTTTTTTGAGAGAGATAATATGATCAATATATAGAAAAGAAGCAAATACAAATCACGATAATTGCTCCAACTAAACCAGCAGTTGCAGTGGAACTATCATTAAAATGAATATGACAAGATACAGTGAAAAAAAATTAAAGTCCAAAAAAATTCTCCACAAAATAATTCTTACCAGCATTTGACATAGGGGTTTGAGGCACAGATCTACCGTGCTTTGCAACCTTTGATTTCTTGTATATCCTGCCTCCTTTTCCTGACACAGGTGTATGGAGGGGGCTGTTAACCACTTCAGTGTATCCGGGACTAGTTGTCCACTCACTAGATTCAGCTTCATAATCTTCTGTTTCATTCTTCCGTTTCAACTGCTGAGAAACACAATACATTTTGCAAAATTGCAATCAGCAAGCCTGTAGAAGTAAATTTAACAGTAGTACTTTTTTTGGATGAATGACAATATAACGAGCGCAAGAGAAGGGGAATCAAAAACATAATGACCGAGATGGTCGAAAACAAGAAGGATAATACAAGATACAATGATAATACACTAAGCCTTGTAAAAAATACAGGAATACCAATCTCTAGTTAAGTCACTAATGGATAAACCGGCGAACTCTTTTGAATCAACAACCCATGAAGAAAAATCAAATACTAATTTGAAGAGTATGTTCAAAATCATCTCAACCCATGATGAAGTAATCATAATGGAATATAAGTGTCAATTAATCAAGTTTTATTAATTATCTTAACCAATTTTATTAATACAAAAAATATTGAAAAGCTAGACTATGCACAATTAAAAAAAGAGAAAAAAGGTCCTCCCTGTTAGAGCTGCTGCACACAAAGCCGGGTCAACCCGGCCCAGCCCAAACTTAGCTCCGACAGGGACTTGGGGCCATGCTCAGGCTAACCTTGGCCACAATATAATGGGTCTGGCCTTGGGCCTTAGTAGGCCCAAGGCCCACACACACCCCTACTCCCTTTCATCAAATAAGAAGATTTGGCTAAGTACATGCATATACATTAGACACTAGTGACCTTCAAGATAAGAGTAGGGCTGCATACCGGGCCAGGCTGAGGTTATCCTGGGCCCAGCCTGAGTACAATCCCTAAGCCCAAACTCAGCATGAGGTTGACTGCATGTTACACACCGGATCCGGTCATCAGCCGTATACCGACACGTGGCAGTTTGGGAACCTCAACTCCAAGGGTGTAAATAAACCGAATATTAATGGGATATTGACATATTCATTTTTGGTTCATTATAATTGGATATTTTTTTAAACAAATGAATATTAAGTTAGTCAAATATCGGATATGAATACAGATAATTTAAACTAGTCATTAGGAGTGTGTGTGTGTGTGTGTGTGTGTGTGTATATAAACAAATACAAATATTTAGCCGGATCGGATTTGTATAAATCCATCGACTCATTTATAATTGGATAACTTTTAAATAAACAAATATTTAATCGAATCGGATACACATTGGTTCATATTCGCTTTAAGTGGACATGAATATGAACCGAATACGGATAATAATCGAATATTACAACCCCCCCCCACTCAACTCCATGTTCACTTCTTAAACAAAAAGTAAACATGGCTCCCTGGGTCACTCTATAAAAATTTCGGCAACATCTACACATAAATAGGGCATGAACATCATGTCCGTCAAGTCCATGAATGAAGCTGGAACATTGATCAACCCAAATGACTTAATGCTAAACTCGTAGTACCCATACCTAGTCCTAAATACAATCTTCGGTATGTCTAACCCTTTAATCATCAACTGATGATACAAGGTTCTTAAGTTAATATTAGAAAAGTTTTGAGCTCCTTTCAAATGATCAAGTAGATCATTGATCTGCGATAACGGATATTTATTCTTAGCAGTAACCTTGTTCAACTCACGATAGTCTATACACATCCGGAATGAATCATCTTTCATTTTCACAAATAATATTAATGCTCCCCAAAGAGACACATTGGGTCTAATCAAACCATTTTCTAGCAATTCATGTAACTGTTCTTTCAATTCCTTGAACTCTGTAAGTCCCAACTTGTATGGTGCCTTGGAGATGAGAGTAATTGATCCAACGCAATAGGGATGATACCAAAATTAATGTAAGATATTCCAAAGAGCCTCAAATAATTGCCCAAGTAAATTACGGAAGCAATGAATCAAGAATTGAGTTTTAAACAAACACAAGTATCCACAAATTTCAAAATCAGAAAATTGAATATCAAAGAATGATTTAGAAGAATTTAGAATAAGATAAGAAAATAAAATAGGAAAAATGATGCCAAAAAGGCAATTCTAAAATTTCTGGGCAGAACCCACAAAATTATCAAAATATCCCTAGTCATGCATCAAAAAATTATGAAAATTTCAAGATATTTTCTGATTTATTTAAGAGTTTTACAATTAAAATTACAAGTCAAAACGGACAAGATTTGATTAGTGAAATTATATAAATATCAGTCCAATTATAAACTTAATCAAGAACACACAAACCAGTAAAGGAATCTTTTAATTCTGAAGGAAAGGGAAGAAGGGAATCAAAAAGGGAGAGTGAGAGGATTTACAAGGGATCACATGGGGATCAAAACACTTGAAAGAAAAAATGAAGAAATTGTACGATTTTCAAGGTCTATACACCTAGAAAATTTTAGCAAAGCATACCTTGATAATGGAGTCTAGCATCCTTCTGTAAAATCCAACAACCTGTAATCCTTGAACTCTTAAAGATATGACAACAAAGGAATGGAGAAATGTTAGAAGATAGAAGGAAAAGGGTAGAGAATGGATCAAGAATAGGGAGGGTGAAATATCTCATGAGTGCACCTAAAAATGCTACAACCCAAGAATGAGAGAAGGAAGAGGGGAGCATAGAGTGGTGTCACCCTATGGGAGAGGGAGGAGCATACCCACGGCCACCTTTAAAAACATCAAACTTCAAAAAAACAATTAATATTCTTCACCAATTAAATCAAGGGGAGGGGTGTCATTATATAGGCTTACAACCTACAGAAATTAGAACATAAAAAATTTGATACTCGTTAAACAATTAAACTTGCAACCTAAGACTTTCTAAAAACATTACCAACCAAAAACCTAAAGAACTAAAGCATTCAAACTTGTTGCACAAGTATTACTAAACCCTAAACATTCTAAAAACACTATTCTCATAACTCTTTGATAACCCTATAGTAATTTGGTCATAATTTTCCCAAATCACTTCAGATTTGCACAATCATGGTCTTATTAAAAAAGATAACTGAATAACCTCTCTAATGATACAAAAATAAAGCCAAAAGGCAAGTTTTAACCCTTGAAAACTTGGGATAAAAGTAAGTGATGGGATTACAACTCATAATAAATAAACAAATAAATAACTAAACTTCCCCTGGCACTATTGACTGTATTACAACATTAAACCCACATACAAATTTCTAAATAAAGCCACATAACATGTACATTTAAATCAGACTCTCTTGTGTCTCTTTTATGTTGTATGCATCAGTAGTCTTGGCAATATATCCATTAGATACTATCAAGAACCCTATCCTCTAGTTGGACCTCATAAATTCAGGTTAGATATCCATTAATTCCCTTCCTCAAAAGGTGATGCATACACATAACAGAAATAACAACCGAATGGGAGAAATCATAAGCACCTCTGAACTAGAAATGTCTTTGTCCAATAATCTGAAAGTGAATCACCTTACCAAAACAATCAACACTAGCATGACACCTAGCCAAACCATCCATACCAAGTATCGATAGAAGGATCAAGTTTGCTAATAACTCATAATCCAATTGCAAATAACACTAGAGTACACACGAACTCCACAACAATAAAACTTCTTACAAGTGTAACAAAAGATAATTTGCAATCTAAATGATGTGTCTCTTCGCCAAGCAATGATGCAAAGTCATGTGATATAAATGAATGGATAGAACCCGATTCCATCAATACTTTAACTAAAAATTGAAATATGCATAAAACACCTTCCACAATGCTTGTGATGCCCTAACATCCCCTCGAATCAATACAAATACTTGGATATGTACCTCAGGCCTCTGCTCATCACTTTCTAATTGCCTTTGGAACTGTGATCTTTGGGGTTTCTATGACAATAGGACAAATTGTTGGCTTTGCTTCCGTTGCTAACTTTGTCTTTGTCTCATACAACAGCCTCAAACCACATAACCCTACCATCCACAAAAGAAGCATGTCCCCGAATCCCCAAGTTATACAAAATCATGTGTGCAGACTCTATCTCAACTAACTAAGATCATCTAGATGATTGAGCAATAAACTTGCCATTTTGGTTCTAGTCAAACCGGGTGTTCTTTCTTGACTCTCGCTCTCTAAGACCGCATCAAGTCCTTATGCTTGCAATCAACTATTAAAACGCATCGTAAACCGCAATAAAGGTGATTTCCTCAAGTATGTTACTCTATCATGAATACTAGGTCTCAATCCCCACTAAAATCTATATGCCTTCTTCTCCTCATCAAAGACTAAAGAAGGCACATGCTGGAACATCTCTTTAAACATAGCCTCATACTCGCAAACTAACATGTTACCCAACTCAAGTGTAATAAATTCAAGTTCTTTTGCTATCTTACCAAGTTAAAAAAGTACTTCTCGTAGAAGACTTTCTCAAATGTAACCCAACCCATAGAAGGATCCCCTAGTAGTTGCATCCTCAAAATCGACCGCCACTAGTGATCGGCCTCCTCCCGTAATATATAAGTGGCCAAAATCACCTTCGGCTACTTAAAGTAGTCCATCAATTTAAATATTTTCATTAATTGTCTCAACCACTCTTCAACAACCATATGATCCAACTTCCCATCAAAAGAGGATTATATTTACGGAATTCCAACATCAACCGAACCTAAGCATCAGCTGCTTTTGATCACAATTCACAAAATGCCTGATTTTGCTCACTAATTCTCTGACTCTGCCACGCCTCATCTCCTCAAGGTTATATCAAGAATATAATAAGCAATATAAACTCAACCCACCTAGACTTGACAACTTTCCTATGTAACTGTAATCCCATGGCTTTGTGATCCTCAACACCCCTATGAGCAAACAACCTAGAGTAACCATCATTCTCACAACCAAAGTCAATCCATGGCTAAACCATAGCTCTAATTCTAACTACTTAGCTAAGGCTTATATATATATATATATACACACACACACACACACACACACACACACACACACACACACACACACACACTAAAGCAAAGGGTTACTGAGTTCAACAGCCTAAACCAATTTTATTGGGTTTTTATTATATTTTCAGAAAATGACACATAGGCAACCCCACATTTCCTCTCTCCCTCCACGTTTATCATCTCCTATTTCCTTTCCTCTCTCCTAAGTTATCTCATCCACAATCCTACCCACTATATTTGTTTCTTTTAGTTGGTTTCTAAAATCGTTTTCAAAACAAGACATCTATACAAAAAAATAAAATTTCCACACGATAGACTTAAAAGTGGACCTCCTACTCTCTAAAATTTCCTCTCCTCTACATTTCCCTCTCCAACTCCTTTTCTATCTTTCTTTTTTAATTTTTTGAGGGGGGTTAATACTCTTATATCTCCGCATTTCCCTCTTCCACAAGTCAAGTACCCCGTGCAAGCATGAGGTCATCCACTAGTTAGATATATAAAGTGATTTTAAAAAAATAAAAGAATTTTTGTTATCTATTCTATTTTCTTTTAATCATCATCCCAAAATCCCTTTTAGAGATGGACCTAGTTACCAAATATTATGCATAAAAGAAGTGTTGTTATTTAATTCCATATAGAGCCAAACTTCTCAAACATGTCCCTAAATCAATATATCTAAAATTTTCATTCAGATTTTAACCCCATGACGGGGATTCATCTCGGATTCTAGGGTTTAGCATTCATTTTTCAATCCCACTAACTTCAACCTCTCTTTAACGAACAAAATCTCACTAATTGGGTTTTTATTTTAGTAAAATTGACATACATAAAAAGTTTTTCATCAAGAACAAGCTAGGGTTTTACTCAAAAACCAAAGAATCCTTCCCAAAACCAAAATCACTCCATAAATTTAAAAACACGATTTACTTACCGGATTTGGTAGATTCCCCTTCAAATTCAATCAGTTTCTTCTCTCATCTCCCCTTCTTATTCTCTATATTGTTTCCCCTCTTAAGCTCCTCTCCTTCACTCTCGTTAAGTGAATAGCCTAAAAGCCCTTTCTTTTCTTTTTGTTTCCCTAGAGTGTCCCTAAAACAAAAAATGGGACAGTACATTTTACCCCAATTAAAAAAAATCTAGTCCCTAAAATTTACATACTTAGAGTGAATCACTATAGATATCTCAATTGGATCTCATCTTTGCGTTCTCATGTTGCTTCTTCTCAGTTGTGGTGCTGTCACAAAACCTTTACTAGCGAGAGGACATTAGTTCTCAAGGTATGTACTTGCATATCCACAATCCAAATACGTTACTCTTCATGAGATAAATCTTCATTCAATTGCATACTCATATTCCATAACATGAGATGGGGCTCGAATGTATTTCCTCAACATAGACATAAAAAATACATTATGCATGTCAGATAGGCCAGGTGGTAAGGCTAATCTATAGTTAAACTTAACAACAAGCTCCAAAATCTCAAAATTTTCAATAAACAATAGACTAAGTTTGCTTCATTTTCAAAAATGAGTAATGCCTTTAGTGGGAGAAACTTTCAGGAACACGCAATCCCCTACTTTAAGCTCTGGTACCCTCTACGATTTGTTTACATAGCTTTTTTTTTAACGACTATGTAGCTCGAAGGTGTTCCCTTATAAGATCCACCTTCTCAAAAGCCTATTGTACCAACTCAAGCCTTAGCAATCTCCTCGCACCTACCTCATACCAATAAATAAGGGATTTAAAATTTCTCCCATAAAGAGCTTGATAAGGTGTCATCCCTATACTTGCTCGGCAGTTATTGTTATATGCAAACTCAATCAACAAAAGATATTCATGCCAACTACCCTAAAAATCAAGCACACATGCTCTCAACATATCTTCCATTGTCTGACTGGTCTTGCTGCCCATCAATCTAGTGTACTAAACTCTAGTCTAGTGTGCATAGCTCCCCATAAGCATCCCTAAAACTGAAATAAATCTTGAATGGTCATTGGAACTCCATGTAGCTTAACAATCTTCTTTATGTACCAAATCATCATTAGAAGCAATAAATTTAATTGCAACAAAGTGTGTGGATTTGGTAAGCTTGTCAACTACCACCCACATAGCATCATTACCACTTTTAGATCTAGGTAGTCCCTTGATGAAGTCCATGATAATATGTTTTCACTTCCACCCAGAGATATATAACGACTATAGTAATCCCACAAGATTTTGATGTTCTAATTTCACTTGTTGGCAAACTAAACAACGGTGGACAATCTGTGCAATATCACGCTTCATATTGCCCCACCAATACCTAGTCTCCCAGTCCATGTACATCTTGGTGATACTATATGTATAGTGTATCGCAATGTGTGTGCCTCATCTAAGATCTCTTTTTTCAATTCAAGATCATATTAAACATAGTCTAACACCTGAAAATATAATCCACCATCTACATGAATCTTGCAGTTTGGCTTTAAGCCCTTGGCAACCTCCTCAGAAATCTTTACTAACTTGGCATCCTTCTTTCGGGTGTCAAAAATTCTCCATATGAAATCAAATCAAAGGACCAAATTAGCTACCTTAACTGTAGAAGCAGCCTCAAGAACCTGCAACTTGAACTCGGTACCCCAATCTTTGACAAACTCTAGAAGTCGCCCCTCAGTCACCATCAATCTTGCCACCAAGGCCATGCTTCTTCTGTGGATGACAGGGTCACATGGCTTGTGATTGTTGTCTGAAACAAAAATAGCTATGGCAACAGTGGTAACAAAGCCAATAGTATGTCCTCTTACCACAACCCCAAAGTTTACAGTTCCAAGGATAGTCAAGGAGTGTTGGGCAGAGGACGGAGGTATAGGGCCAAATATTTGCATTGACCCAAAGGAATGTTAGGGTATCGCAAGTTGTTGTGGAAGGTACTTTACACGTATTTCAGTTTCTAGTTAGAGTACTAATGGATCCAAGTCCAACCCATTCATTTATATCACATGACTTTGCATCACTACTTGGGGCAAAGCCACAGCTATTAAACTGCAGATTATATATTGATACACTCATAATAGGTTTTATTGTAGTGGAGTTTGTATGTAACTCCTCTATTACTTGCGTAGGGGATCATGAGCTACTAGCAAACTTAATCCTTTCACCGATGTCTGATTTTGACATGATACTTGGCATGGATTGGTTAACTATGTATCATGATAGTGTTAATTGTTTTGGTAAGGTGGTTTACTTCCAAATTCTTGAGCAAAATCATTTCCACTTCAAACGTATCCAAAAATTCTCCCCACCAGTTGTTATTTCTATTATGTGTGCACATTGCCTTCTGCGAAAAGGATGTAATGGATATCTAACCCATGTTTATGAGGCCTAACTAGAGTATAAGGGGCTCAATAATATCCCAATGGCCAAAGAGTTTTCTAATGTTTTTCCAAATAAGCTATTAGAGATACAATTTAATCAAGAGATTTTTAAATTGAGTTATTGTCAAGGACTACGCCTATCTCTAAGGCACCATACAAGTTAGCACCTACAGAGCTCAAGGAGTTGAGAGAACAGGTACAAAATACTACTATAAAAGGGTTTGATTAAACTCAGTGTGTTTCCTTGAAGAGCATTAATATTGTTTGTTAAAAAGAAAAACGGTTTACTCCGAATGTGTATAGATTACCACAAGTTGAACAAGGTTACTATTAAAAATAAATATCTATTACCTCGGATCAATGGAGAAGAGCTCAGTACTTCTGCAAGATTGACTTAAGATCTGGGTATCATTAGTTAAGGATTTGAGAGTCAAACATACCGAAGACTGCATTCAAGACTAGGTATGGGGTCTATAAGTTCAGAGTTATGCCATTTGGGTTGACCAATGCTCTAACTGCATTCATGGACTTGATGAATAGGATGTCCATACCCTATTTATGTAGAGATGTTGCCAAAAATTTTACAAAGTAACCCAGGGAGCCATGTTTACTTTTTATTTAAAAAATGAACATGGAGTTCAGGTTCCCCAACTGCCATATGTCGGTATTTGGCTGATGACCAGATCTGGGGTGTGACACTACCCGAATCAACTTAATCAAAAAAAATGGGCTTTAAGCCCTTTTTTTTTTTGCCAGACATCATCTTTGTTCTCTTGCCTCCTCTATCGTAATTATTGCATACCCTACAACCAGCCTCCATAGTTAATGATATCTTCAAAGAACGAAACCACAAAATATTTGTTAAGTTTTCAAAACAAAAAAAAAAAATCCTCTAAGTCATACCGATTTCACTACAAGCACCACATCTATGCGGTTACAATTCATTACCTCACCTCGGCTAATCAATTCTTAGCCATCAAAGAAATCCTTGAAGACCAACTTGCAAGGGCTACAAGTAGAGTTGTGGGGAGAGAGAGACTCGTAGTTCCCTGATCTTCCTCATCATCTTTGTTCTACATTTACATCTTAGATGTCTTGAACACCTAAACAAGGTACTCTTCTCATGGATTCGTTGGCTGCAAGTAGGGCCATAAAGAGTGAGAGAAGGGGGAGCAAAGTATACGTATGATTTCTTTAGGGTTTAGTTAGGCTGATTGTAGACCATTAGATTAGGATAACCAGCAAGTATACCAACAAAAGCATCAATCGAAACAGCCAAAAAACCCAAACAACAACAAGAACCTTTGACAGTAACAAAACAACAAGAGTTTAACAAAATGAGGCCCACGATTACTTTGAATCAGAGAAACAAGGCACACAACATATAAAGGAGCTCTACACAACAACAACTGAGCTCTCTAATACCACAAATCATACCAAAACAAGAAGAGCAACAAAGCATTACACACAAATCAATCCAACAGAGATTGTGAAAAAGAAAAAAACCAAATAACCTCGCTAGCAACAACCATGGAGGAGAAATAAAGACGAAACTTTCTCAAAACTAACTAAATCGAATAAGACTTGGTTTGGATGAATTGTAGGAGAAAAATGATCAGTCCATGTCAATTAGTCGAAGAAAAAAACTTAAAATCAAGTTGGATCGAGCAGATAGATCAGATCTAGGCAGAATCCTCAAAAAACCTTAAAAATTCACAAGCTTCTCAAATCCACTCCAAATCGACTAAAACTACCACTATAAATCTCTAAAAAAGAAAACGAACCAGATCCACTAGTTTTTTTCACATACGACTATTCGTACATTATGCGAACATCAACCATACAGAATGCTAACATCAACAAACCCCCTTGTACTTTGACACTCACAGTAAGGTGGTTTTGGCTCTGATACCAAGTAGATTTTGAGGATTAAGGTATTGGGTTTATAGAAAAAAGAAGAAAGAAGAGAAAATAAGACAGGATAAAATTCTCTCATACAATTTCCTCTTTTCTCTTCTTTTTTTTCTCTTTCTTCTTCTTCTTCTTCTTCTTCTTCTTCTTCTTCTTCCACCACAAACCCTAGACCTTAATCCTACAAATCTACTATAAACAATAGTTTAAATTACATGTTAACATTAAAGTTCAGGTCAGGCCGGGCTGGGCTTCGAGCTATTTGACACTTAACTGAACTCAGTCCAAACTTTAGTTCGAACCTAACATCTAACCATGAACTCAACCCAGTCCAAACTAAAGTTTTCTCAGCCTGCCCAAATATTGGGCCAAACAATTTAAGCCTGTGAGCCCAAGTTAAGCCCATTTATAGCTAAGGTTCAAAATGTTAGTGTCGGTGGAAATGCCAGTTGGGCCAAAATAAAACATATCGGGAATGTCATAATGAAATATTGTAAAAATTATGGAAACTTGGGAAACATATTCTAATCTAACTACATAAGCATAGGGGAATGAATAAATTCATTAGGAATGATAGCTTATTTTAATACAAAAGGTTGTTGTTGTTGTTGTTGTATTATAATATTCTTAATAAATACATATGCATTTATTAGGATATTGGTACATTATGGTTGACAAACATATTTTAATCTAACTAGACAAACATAAGAGAGAAAGTATATTCTATTCTTTTCCTTCTTTCTGGTCTTCTCCTTCTTCCTCTCCCTCCTTTTAATTTCTTTGGAATTTATCATTTTTCATCTAATTTTTTAGTAAAATAACACAATGTTGACATTAAGCAATAATCCACTGCGAAAAGGGAATATTTGTTCAACATGTCGACATTGTACATCATGTCAACCGAAAATTAAAGTTTTATACTGTAGTCAATATTCCATGTACTGGTATAGGTAAATGTCGTGTCGGTCTTGGTAGACATGGACATATGTCGGGCGGCATATAAGACATTTCAAGACATTTGATACCATGTTTGAAGCCCAAGAAAAGAGCCTACATCAGAAGTAACAAAGGTTGGCATGTATCATACAGATTTTTCAAACAAAAAAGGATTAGTATTTGGAACGCCACACCACCCCCAACCCCCGCAAATTCCTTGCAAAATGTTCTCTGCCAAATTTAAAATGGAAAATACCATTGTAATAACTCTTCCAAATGCAATAAAGACTGATCATAAATATTACTTGTGTGCAAGTTGTTTATTCTACTCCATAAGAGTAAGATCATACAAGTCTTTGCCAAATCATTAGAGACATAAATTTATCAACACTTGTGCCATTCCCTGGTCCATGGTATGGAAAGACTTGAAAAGCTAAGACTTTTAAGTCAACACCCATTTTTCGATCATGTTCTAATGCACAATCAATCGTGTGAAGAGTGATTGTGAGATGTCATTGTGTTGGTTTCAGGTGCTTTGGAGGGTCTATAGAGGCTTGCAAGTATTGTAGAACATTAGAGACCTTTAAATTTTTCCTCGACATACTTGCAGAGGTGCCACTGAAGCTGCGAATCCATTAGCCAAGGAAGGTATTAGGCGATCCCTGTACATTGCAACTTTGTCCTTGTGAATCACTTTAGCTCACACATGCTTGTGAATCACTTGAACTCAAACATGCGCACCCACATGCATGGCATACCCACACCCAAATGCACCCAGCCACCACAGGTTTGTGTGTGCACACTCCATTTGTCAAAGATAGCAAGTGGGAAATAGACGCTGCTAATTCTTATTTTTCTATCAACCAGTCTCTTCATACCACAAACATTGTCTGTGTGTGCATGTTTGGGTGCATAAACAAAGATATATAAATACAAAACAACACACAAAAATGAAAATTATAGTGTACTAATGATCCAACATCAACACATAGAATTTGCATGTGTAAGTGTGCATGTTCTTGTGCATAAATAATATAAATACAAAATAACACACAAGAATGAAACATGATCCAACATCATCACATATAGAATCTGTATTTTTGTTCCAAAAACAGGTAGCAAGTGGATTTCCTTCTGATTTTTGTGTGTGCTCTTCGAAAACCCAACTGATGATTTTTCCCAAGTATACATAAAAATTGGAGATGCAGGAGGCCCCTGTAAAGGCATTTTATCAATTGCATGGGTCCAAAAACACAAGGGTCCACAGCTTTAGGGAGGCACAAAGACCAAATTCAATCATTCATATCAAGCAGTGGCTGCAAATCTCCATAATACGTTGCTATTAGTATATATTTCACTAAGCTTTTCTTTTACCGAGTCCCAAATAAGCATAATTAAGCAAATATGATGCAGAAGATCCGAATATAGAAGCAACAGCTAAAGGGACCAAAAACAGATGTCCAAAAGAAAGCTCAAACTCAAAGGTGATCTTATAAATTATAATATGACAAAATAATTTGCACTGCAGTAGGTCAGTCCCAGGGATTCAGTTCTCTGCATGCCAAGGGTGTAACTCGAGCCGGGTTAGGTCTGATTGGGATCAACCCTAGCCTGACCTGAGGGAAAAAATTCTCAACCCTAATCGAAACCAACCCAACAATAGCTTGAGGGCAGTGAATCCTAACCCAAACCATCCTTATTGGGCTCAACCGTAACCTAATCCGACCAACCCGATTTTAAATTAGGTTGTGCTGCCATAGAGCTTTGGGAGAGTCAAACACATTACCTCCCTCTTTTGGTGCACTGTTTCTACTACCAAGTCAAGTTTCATCTATGTTTAAACCTACTTGTATGTTGAAATATGTTTAAATGTATATAAATTTTAATATAAACATAAACTTTATAAGACAAACAAGTAGTTAGGTTCAGGTCTCCCTAGACTGCAACCCTAACACACCCCGATTTTAAAACCCCAAAGCAGTATAGAAAACCCAACCCAACCTAACCCAAAATCACGTTCGGTCGGTCAGGTTCAGTTTGAGCCAACCCAACTTGTACTCCTAACAATCATATTGGAATATCAAACCTCTCCAATTCAGCAACTTATCAAGCTTCTCTTCAGGAGTCTTACTTAAAGGAACAAATTCACAACTGATTTGTCAAAAATGTTTTAAAAACCACCTTATAATAAAATGGAGTTTGAACCCAGAATCAAAGAGACTATGAGAGGCCTTTGGTCTAACAGCATTAACCACCAAGTGGGGTGAGGAAAACAAGCAATGCATGGCTATGAAAAATGTCATTGTCAGAATTAATGTTAGAAATTTCAGCATAAAACTTAGTCAAGCTACAGGGGAATCCAAAGGAAAGTTTTTGGGACCAGATTGTGGAAGAAAGTTAATAAGAAATTAGCATGTTGGAAAAAATCTGACATTTCTTTGGGAAGAATAACTCTAATAAAAGCAGCCCTTGCAAATATTATGGTAAGCTACAAGCCCTTGTTCCAAATGCCATACAACGTCGTAAAGAAAACTGAAAAGTTTCTGGGGTATTTTTTATGAGGGGACGAGAAGAATGACCATCTCATAGAGTGGAAGAAAGTATGCAAACCAAAGAAGTTTGGCAGTTTGACTACTGGAAGAATAAAGAAGCATAACAATGCACTTCTAAGTGGTTGTCGAGGTTTGCTAATGAACTGGGAACCCTATGGCAATCTATTGTTTGTAGCACGTATGCATTTGATTCAAACAAATGGGACTGCTGTTGTTCTGCCAAGGTATTATTTCTGGCCCACAATGATTAGTTAGTCACTTTTTCCTCTCCATGATTGTACTGTATCCTTTAGTGCTGTTGTAATCCCTTCTTGTTTGCTAGTAATAAAATCAAAGGCTATTCTGATGCGGACATTGAAGACCAAGTGGAACCCACATGTGTCTTGGTGGGGTTCACACGTGGACAGCTGGAAGAACACTTGTTCTCGCATCACATGGAGTTTATGTTGCTGATTAGAAGCTTTTATGAGTTGTTTTACATCTTTCAGTCAATATTTTATGTGCTATTAGAGTTCAGGACATAACGGTAATTTCAGTTTTTGTTTTTGGGTCTTTAAGTCAACAACTATGTTATTTGAAATTAAGTTGACCGACTACCATTAGGAAGCCCACGTTTTTGGGAGTTCTCTTTTAGAATGTTGGGTATTCAAAAGTTTTAGGAAAGAGTATATTAGTTTAGGTTTCTAAAATTAGAAACTCCTATTTCTTTTGTTATTTTGTCTTTAAATAGAGGGATTCCTTATTGTAATCGACTATGAAGAAATAATTAAAGTTTTTTTAAGAGGGCTCTCAGCTACACTTCTCCAACCCACAATTGGGTTCCTCCATGGTGGGATGCCATGGACTCTAAGTGGGATGCTTAGAGCTGATTCTTGAGAGGTAAGAGTTTTCCTCTTCAAGAACCAGTAATCTCTTCATTTATTTATTTTCTTCTTCTTCTCTTCTTATTTTTCTTCTTCTTTTCTTATCTTTTACTCATCTTCTTTGAGAACACTTGCTGCCTGCAATTTCCACCTTCAAGAACCTTCAAAACTTCAATCTTTATTACTTTTTGAACCCTTAAACCCTGCAGCCTATTTCTCTAACCCTTTTCCTTTCTTTCCTTCATTGTTTATACATCAAGAACCCTTCTTAACCCCTGTTCCCATTAACTTTAGCATCTGGAATCAAATTTCCAAAAGAGCACAGTTGGCCAGGTTCACACCTCAGGAAGCAGAGGTCTGGAGTCAAAACCCACCCCCTTGGGGCCACTTGCCCGAGCATTTAAAAAAACAAAAAAACCGATTTACCTGATGTGTGGGAGAGGCAGGGAATCCACATGCCCCGAGGACTTAGTCAGGTGCTCTAAGAGGCCTGGATACCTCGGTATCAAAAAAATTCCAAAAGAGTTACAACCTGCACGGCCACCCTTAGTGCTGATCCTATCTCGGTTTTCTTCAAGAAACTGATTTCCCAGCTAGGTAATACCCTGCAGCACCTTCAATTCCCCTTCCCATTTAGTTCTCAGATCTGAAATCTCAAACTCGCATCAATTTCTATCTGGCGGCAGCCCTGGGAAGTAAATCCCCAACTGTTTTCTGACCTTTGAGTGATTCTCTATTGATTTCAAACAGAGTTTTAATCTCTAAACTAATAGAACACCTGTGGCTGCAACATCATTAAATTCTTTGCATTATTAACTGCTTAAACCTTGTTTCTGTATTCCATTAATTAAAGAAATCGGTCACTGTTTGGCACTGGATTATAGCCTGTTATACCTCTGATTGGTCTTATATCAGGCTTATACATCAGACCAGATTTGTCCCTTTGAGATCCCTTAATCAGTAGCCCAAGCAGTCCCTGTTTACCCCTTGTTTTATTCCATACTTAAGCAGTCTTATACAAACCCAATTAGCCGCCTTTTGAGCCATTACCTTAGATCACAAACAGCTAGTGTCACCTTCCCAAAACCAGAACCCATGAGCACCCTTTGTCCAGCCTATTACCGTCTGTCTAACAGCCCCAAATCATCCCTGTTTCAACCTAGGTTGCACCATCAGATCAGTCCATATTAACCTCTATTCGACAGTCCTATTTGATCTCCTTCAGTCCTAAAATCTGTCCAGATTTGTTCACCCCAGTTCCTAAATCTCAAGCCTGATTTATGCCCAGTGACCTTGCTGTTCAACAATAAATTGTCCCATAACCTGACCTTGTTAAAAACCCTTTTGCTAGCCCTATTCCAGATCTTTTAAGCCCACATTTACAGTCTGTTTTAACCCACCAACGAGCCAAATACCCAATATGTTGGCCTGGTCATAGCCATATCTGTCTCTAATTTAGGTAAAGCCTTTAATTTGGCTGGTCCTGAATCATATTTATTAGAAAACAAGGCCTAAAGTGATGCAAAAGCAAAGACATATAAAACCAGCCCCAGAAAAGTCGGCCAACAGACCTAGTTTCATTCAATTGGGCCCGCACATGAGCTTAGATATGGGTTCTTATTAGGCCTCCCTCAGGCTGACTATTCGGTCTTCATAGCTCCATTCCTGAACTAGCCATAGCTCTCTTTACTAAACAGCCCCATGGTTGTCTTTGGGTCCCACATGGATTTCAACAGCAATTAAATTAGTAATTAGATTAGAGTGATATTTAGTTTTCTGTTTTAATTCAAGTCATTTAGTAGGAATGGTTTAGTAATCAATTAGAATACTAAATTTGTGACTTCTTAGTGTCCAAGAAAGTCTAATTTAGCAAGTCAATAGTTTTTTTAAGGTAAGAGAACTAATCAGTCACTTTTCTTTAGGCCTTATTTTCAACATTTCCAATATAATTTTAGAAAGTCATGGCCAAAATACAAGCAAGATTAGGTTTGTGAAAAGAATTATTTAAATTGAAATTTTACTTTAAATAGCGTATTGGTAGTTAAGGTTTATTTAATATTAGTATAATCTGTCGATAAATATGAGCCACATCTACTGATCTAACTTAAAGAAATTGAGTTATTTTGATGAACAAAATTCTGGTTACTTCTCGTGAAAATATCCAATTGACCAAACAAGCCTGTTTATAAGTTTCTTGAAGTTTTTTTATTGTTCTTATTAATTCATGCATTGCTTTTCTTGATCCTTTGTGTAAAAGTTCAAAATCAGCCACCAATCACAACCCTAACCACTAGGACCATCAAGAACCATTCTAGAAACCTTTTCACCATATCCAATTGACACTAATAGTATATAACAGTTATCCCAACATATTGACCCCATTGACCACAACTTTCTATGAAAAAAACAGCACAATTTACAGCTTAAAATGGCCACTAAGTCAAAACAAAGTATTGATACTTAGAAACTTGTCATTATGGCCATCAATACAAATTATCTAATAATATATTTTAAGCTGACTACATAATGCAACATTGTATTGCATTTAAAGTACAAAACCCAAGCCCTTGATGCAACCTAATGCCCTACAAGATACAAAAGATACTCTTCATGTTTCAGCAAACAATAGGACATCTACAAGATGTTAAAAGCTGGATAAGGGTGATTTATAAAGTAGTAATGAATCTCAATGGCACAAGTGATAGCGCCCTCGACCCCTAATTGCTCAAAGTGGAAGTGAAGGGGAAGCCATAAAAGACAAAATAAAATGCATGTGTGTGTGAGTGTGTGTGTGTGTGAGAGAGAGAGAGAGAGAGAGAGAGAGATCACCAAAAAGATTATACACAAAGAACATAAGAAGTCACTGCCATGATAAGTATTCAACTAAAACTTACTAATTAATACCTAAGCATTGCTAATTTACTTCACATATAAATTAGTTTGAAACACGTGCTCTAACAGAGTGTATCATATAGCATGGCTTAAATAAAGATCAAGGTGGCTAATTCTAGCAGCATCTCCCACAGCTGGAATCAAGACCGTCATTATCACTTGAGCTAGTGTATCTGCCAATATCATCATTGTGCGTCTTCAGCACACAATGGTCAGCTTTGTCTCTCCTAAAAACAAGGTTCATTGTCCATTACTCAGCTTTTGTCAACTAGCCATCCATGAATCCACCAAAAATTTCACTTTCATCATTATCAAGAACATTAGCAGTGAAATAAACTATCATCCATATCAAGAATTTCAACCATTTGTCGTCTGAGGTACCAACCATAATTATGCAGCTTCCAAAAGAATGGAGTAAATATTTGTCACTATTTGGCCCACATATAATCATATTTTGCTATTCCTTTGTTTTTGGTGCCAAAAATCATGCACAAAACCTGAAAGGTCTCTGCAATGAAGCTTGTAAATGGGTGCCGACAAGTTTATGAATAAGCGATGGACTCTACATATAGGATTGCTGAGAAGATTCTTAAGTCTTTTTTTTTCATTAAAAATTAATCTTAACAGATTACAAGCCTAAATGACTACACTACATAGAGAAGAAAAAGAAAGCACTATTGTTATTCATGGGGTAGATTCTAGGAAAGACGGTTTCCTAGCACCCCATTTTGTTAAAACACTGCCAAATGTCAAGCTGCTGCCTTGGGACATGAGAGAGATTTTTCATCTCACAAATCAACACCCTGATTTCATAGATGATTTGTGAAAGGTGCAATGGCCTTTTCCTGACCAACACTGGCAACCACCAATGAATCCCCTTCAACATACTTCTAACCCCCCCCCCCAAATACACTTCAATTCTCGAAGACCCATTAGCAAGGCATGGCCCTCAGCTTTTGTTGAATCACACTTCCCAATAGGTCCACAAGTAACAAAAATCACTTTTCTGTCAACAGAACTCAGCTGACCCAATGTTTCCAATTGAAGAATCATCAAAATTTAGCTTTAATAATCCATGTAAAAGAGGCTTCCATACATCTGAAATTGGATTTTGAATGCAAGCTTTATATGAGATACATGTTGGCCACTCCCACATGATATTGTTAATAGACATTCCTTTGAATTCGTCGAATGTCATCACCCAATTTGCGACATCACATATAATAGCTTCCACCACTTCAGCCACTCCTCTTCTTTTATCATCAAATGATCTCTGATATGTGTGATATGCATAAGCGAAGAGAAGACTGTGAACCATCTCTTCATCCATTGTCCTGTAGTTTATCAGAATTGGCACTTCATTCTTCTTCAGAGTCTCACGGTCTTTTATTTCTTCTATCAAGGATCTTGTCTAAGGTTGGCCGCTACCTGGAGGATATTCTTAAAACCACTTGGCCCTATTTTCCTACGGTTTTTGTTAGGGTATTTGAAAGAGGAATAAAAAAATTTTGAAGAAAATTCTCCTCTCCGAATGGTTTGACAGTATCAGTGTTTAGACTAGTTTTAAATTGGATTTCCGTTTCTAGGGATTTTGAAGTGGAGGGTTGTGAGGCATTTTGGGGCAAGATTGTCTAGATGTGGTTTTTGTTTGTAGGGTTCCGTTTGTTTTGTCTTTTTCTTTCTTTTTCACCTTCCCGGTGATTTTTTTGTTGTCGTTGGTTCCTTTCCATTTGCCTTTCTTAATAAATGGCGTATCAGTAGAAATAGTAATAATAATAATAATAATAATAATGTTTTTTCAAGTGGAAGAAGGAAGAACCTAGGCTGTGAGATGACAAACCCATGAATTTGAATACAATCCATATTTGTTGCAAACAATAGATTGCCACAATGACTTTGGCTCATTTGCTCATTAGCAAACCTCTATTTAACCAATAAAGCCATATTTTGCTCCTTCAATCTCCCAATGTCAAACTACCGCCCTCTTTTGGTTTACAAACCTGTTTCCAATTTGAGAGATGATCCATCTTCACACCACCTCCCCTTTCCAAAGAAAGTCCTGCTACTATTTTTTTAATTTTTTTATTTCTTAGCATGACATATGGTATATTGAAATGTCTGCAAGGGCCGCTTTGATGAGGGTTATCCAAACCCATGGATATATAGGGTTTTCTCCAACAGCCAATTTTTTGCTAATCTTTTCAACCACCGGATCCCAGAATCATACTTTCATCAAACTTACCTCAAAGGAAGACCAAGATATTTTAATGACCAAACCTCCACCTTATATCCGAAAACATTTGCGAGACTATTCACTCTTGACTCCACAAAAGCTTTTAGAATGAACTTGGCATCGTAAATTTACTTATCTTTTGCTTCTAAAAATAGTATACTATCATTTGCAAACTGTAAATGCACAAATTAGATTTTCTCACCCATAGAGACACCCCTATTCAACCCTTCAATTATTGCATGATTTGATAAAATGCTAAGAATGATTAATTCTTAAGTATCCTCTTGGTAGAAGATTACTCTTCCATGAGAATGGCCACTTGTCAATAGAATGTTATACAGATGCAAATTAGTCAAGATTAATTACAGACCAATGATCTACATTTGGAAATTGCACTCTTGTTAGAAGATATTTAATCACATAGAGGAACAAGAAACAATAAATAGTCGCCAGATCTAGTGTTAAAGTGCAGGGCTATGTCACATAGATCTCGTGAATTATTATGGTTTAAATCCTATTGAGAGAGCTTGGGTTTCCAATTCAATCCAAGATGAAATTGCACAGTGATTAGAGGATAGCCATAAAAATTGCACACAACCTAGTTCAACATGATAGGACAAAGCATATTGAGACATTCATTCAAAAAATATGCCATCCAAAGTAATTAGCCCTTCAATTGTCAAAATAAAAGTCAACTTGCTGAGGTTCCCACCAAGACAGTAGCTTCCAATCAGCATTATAACACATTACGAGAAACCTCAGCATGTTTAGTACATATGCCCTCACTCTCCTAACTCTTGCCCAACCTAGTTTGATGAGAATGAATAATCTGAGACAGAGTCAGCTTTTTCCAAGGTGCTTGATAGGGTGCTTCAGCTGGGAGCTGCCCCTAGTGATGCTGCCGTGGAACAAGATATTTAGACAAGTTCCATTATGAGTTGGGCTGTCATTGGAAGGGATGCCTGTGCTAAGAAAATTTTAGCAGACTGGAGAAGAGTAAAATGGTTCAGGCTGTTACCTATATCCTGAGCAAAGACTCACAAGATAGAAAATCTAGGGAGGTCCTCATACTTCTAACTAAAGCAAAGGACAGCACTCCCATTAAATCCATTAGAGGTGGAAAGAAAAGCTGAGGGAGAAAAGATCCATGCTGAAGGAGATTTGGTTGTGTGATTTAAAGAGACTACGTTGTCATTTTATCAGTGTTTCCACAGTAGTTCAGGTGGTTTCTTAAGTTTTATGCGGGATGTAATATGTAGGGAAGAACAAGGTTTGTAGTGAGCTATGGGTGCTCTGTTGTTTTCCGCTATGTGGTATAAAGTTAGTTTTATTGGTTTTTGGGTGCTGAATGTGGTTGTCAGTTTATGGTGTTGTTTGGTCTTCCTTTTTGAGTGTTTTATGAAAGCCCTCCTAGAGTTGTTTCCTTTAGAAGCTTTCTTGCTTCCCCCTTGGGAAATTCGCTTTCCCACTATTTTTTCTTTTTTTTATAATAATATTTGTTATTTACAAAAACACGAAAAAAAATACTCATTATATATCAGACAAACAAATTGATGCAGCATGCATCACATGGTTGGATAAGAGGTATCCCTTGTGGAGGCCCAAGCCCAAGTCTAATAAGGCTTAGACATGTTGCAAATTGGGGGGGGGGGGCGGATTTTTGGTGTAATAAGGCCTTTTGAGCCAGGGTTTGTGTGGGGG
>JAOXJP010180044.1:0-12481 GCA_025762735.1 Platanus orientalis
AAATAAGAGACACCAAGATTTATGTGGTTCAACTTGAAGCCTACGTCCAAGGTAGAAGATTAAACATTTCTTCACAATGAGAATGTAAATCCGTACAAAGGAGTGTGTTTTCTAGAACCTAAAACCCACACATTTTCCCCTTGTACAACCTCTCTCTCTCTCAAACCTAGAAGAAAACTCTACAAATCTTGTGGCTACTTTTCTTCTCTTCCTTTTTCTCTCTCTTTTTTTCTTTATTATATTAGGGTTTTAACCCTTGACATCGTTAAAGACTCCTCTCATGAGAGGAGTCTTTAACTCCATAATTTGTGGCCACCATTAGATTAGATCCTTTTATGATCTAACGGTTTGCTGCAAATAATGTCAAACCCAACAAATTTCCACTTTGGCTTTATTTTCAACCCCTTGAAGATTTCCTATTGAAGTCAGCTCCATCTACATCTTTTCCAAGACAAAGAACCTGTGACATGTGCACCACACTCCACCTTGGTTCACATTCCAGAACCACGTTGGAGAAAACCTGCATTTATCCTTTTTAGTGAACTTTGTACCATATGTACTTGGAATGCATCTCCACCTTAAACCTAAATCATATTTTGTTTGCTATCATTACAAATAACCATTGGCCTTAAAGAATTACTGTTACACATACCATCAAATCAATTTAGTCTTGACACCATCCGATTTGATCATAACATGTCCAATGCACATGTGTAGCTACCTCAAGTCAACTCGCTTAGTCAACTCCAGAGAAAGACTTCGATTCATCCTCTCCAACTGCAAGAATTGTCTCATCGTCTATCACCTAAAAACCCATAACACTTGTCACTACCCCAACAACAAAAAAAAACCCTACACAAGCGCTTGTTATATCATGCACCCTGTTTCCAATTACCTATCGAGGTCAAAGGAGCACTATCAATTACCGTATTCCTTCTCAGACGATACAAACCATCATTCATCTCCTTAGATTTTCCTTTCTTTCCCTACAATCATACTGAACTCTTGCAAGCAAGAACTTGTTCTTAATTCTAATCCTCCCTAATAGAACCCGACGCTCTGATACCACTTGTTGTGTTTCACAACAAATATTTCAGTACGAATAACAAGAAAAATAAATAAAATAAGATCAAAACACAAAAAAATAAGAGACACCAAGATTTACGTGGTTTGGCTTGAAGCCTATGTCCACATGACAGGATTAAACCTTTCTTCACTATGAGAATGCAAATTTGTACAAAGAAGTGCATTTTCTAGAATCCAAAACCCACACTTTTTCCCCTTGTACAACCTCTCTCTCACATTTTCAAGGCTAGAAGAAAACCCCACAGCTCTTGCTGTTGTTCCTCCTCTCTTCCTCTTTCTCTTTTTTTTTTCTTTATTATACTAGAGTTTTAACCATTGACATTGTTAAGGATTCCTCTCACAAGAGGAGTCTTTAACTCCATAATAAGTGGCCACCGTTAGATCCTTTTATGATCTTACAGTTGGTGGAAATAGAGCCAAACCCAACATTATGATTTTAGACAATATCCATTTGAGTTTCGATCAGTGACCTTGTTCCCTTTTTCTTTTTTTGTGGTTTGGGTGATCCTGTGCATAGCCATTCATGGGGGGAAAGGGAGACTTTTGTGCTTATTACTAGATTCATGTACAGTAATTCATCCCAATTGATTCTGTTATTGTAACCCAATATGAAACACCCATTCATGAATGAACAAAGAAATTTTTGTTTCATCCAAAAAAGAATTGGATTTTTTTGCAAAGTCTAATTCATTTTATTCATTATTTATTGTTTTTGGTTTATCTTTTGTGATTTTATATGGAATATCAATATTGTTTAGGGGGACTATTTCGACAAAGGTTGTTCCATAGTCATGTGGCATCTTGTCTTTCAGGGCATTTCATTCCAATGCTATTGTATGAGAATTGGATATGGACATGCTCAGAGAGGTTTATATATATATATATATATTTGAATATTGTGAAATTTTGTTATTCTTTGTAATTGGAACACGAAGAAAACTGGCATCATTGGGAATGAATACTCAAATTCAACTCAACTCAACATCGATGAATCTATCATGGATTCTGAAATACTAAAATCTTTCCTATGTTTCAAACATAATTAGTTGATCCTCGATTTCCTAGTTGTAATAGGCATGTGCATTAATTCTAGATATGTGGATGTAAGTGAATATGGGTGTTTGTTTATTGTCAATCTAAGTTGTCTCTCAACATAAACATTTGGGTCAAGAGTTATCATGTTCCTCAATCCCAAACATATTAGGACTAAGACTATGTGATACCAAAGATGATGCAGAATGATGGCAAAAAATATTAATAAAATTCAAAGTGATAGAGCGAAAACAAGAAAATAGAAAAAGAAAAGATAAATACCTAATTTAAAGCTTTTTCAAACCCAAAACAGGGGATCTTGGCTTTCACAAAGCTTGAATAAACCTAAGGAATCCACCTTTGGGGAAAACCACTCCTGGTTTTTAAACTTCACAAAGGAAGATCACACTAGCCAAGAGCTAGAAAGCAAGAAAATTCTTTTTTCATCAATTTCATTCAGTCATTCTTAAATTATGAGAAGAGATTGCCTTTAAATAGATTTACAACCTTAAACAATTAAAAACTTGCTAAAATAGGAAACTTCTTAAAATCCTAAACTTGCTGGCCAAGTTTTAAAAAACATAAAACTAAAAATTTATTTTTCTAAAATTAAAACAACTAAAACTTAAAATTTTATTTAAAAAAACACTGTTCCTATTTATTGACACCGCCTTAGTAATTTGATCATAACTTTCCCAAATCACATCGGATTTGAGCAATCTTGGTCTCGTTAGAAAGGTAACTGAATAACCTATTTAATTACACTAAAATAAACCAAAATGACAAGTTTTGACCTTTGTAAAAGTGGGGTAAACATAAAAAACGAGATTACTCTAAAAAAAACAACCATCTTGGCACTATTGGCCTTATTACATGGACAAATAAAATAAACGTTACCCCCTATAAGACCTTTATTAAACTATATACATTGCATCTTTCATAAATCGCTTCATGTGTGGACCCACCAAGGCCAAGTGTGGGTCCCACCTTGCTCTAATGTCCGCATCACCAACCCTACACATCTTTATACCGGCAACACCCCCCCTAAACTATTTCTCATGGTGTGTTTTGATATGTGATTCAAACCCATTCAAGTTGATAACTTGCAACCATCATAAATCTACCATTCTATGTTAACATCCTTCTTAATCAGTCCCTTTTTATTGTTAGATTTGTTCATTCAAAGGCCACTTTTATCTTATTTACAAGTTTTTGGTTTTACCTAAATTTCAGTCCCATATAGTATATCTAAACAGCAATGTTTAATCCCTTGTTGCTGCCTCAATAGCCATATGATTTTTGAAGCCTATAACTATATTGCCTATCCACTATTTGAATTGTGTTCTGAACCAAATCAACACTAATCTTAACCTGTTGTGATAACTTGTAGACCAGTCCCTATTGCACCAACCAAATACTCATGTGTTTAATCTATAGTTACTAGAGTGAGAAGCGAAAGTGAGAAGCAATGCGAAAGCGAGAAGCGGAAAGCGAGGCTCAATAAATCCTTAGGAAGCAAGAAGCGAAAACCGATTAAGAAACATTTGAAGAATGAGTAGGAAGCGATTGGGAAGAAAGTAAAATACAATTTGGAAATAACTTCAAACCATTAGAAAAACAATGTTATGAAATGACTATTAAACAGAATGAAAAAAATAGGTGTAAGTGATTATGAGTAGGTAGTAAATAAGAAGAAGTCTACAACCAATAAGTATTTATACAATAATTGATTTTTTTTTTTTTTTTTGAGAGATAAACGAGCCAAATATTATTAAGAGAAAAGAGAAAACTACTTGTACAATAATTGATTACTAATAGGAAATAAATAACAATAACTTATAATCAATAATTTCAACTACAATACAATAAAGTGAATAAACTTAATAAAGTAGTAAAATACTAAAGCTTATGCTATGTAAGTAACAAAGACTCATGACATATAGATCAATATGCAAACCACTTGTTATTAGTAAGGCCAACCATATCTTTGATTTTATCATACATAAGATTTTTTGTTGATAACCAACATCTTAGAGTCAAAATTATAAAATACCTTGTATAAAAAACCATTGTATTTGAATTTTTTTTATTGAATTGGAATAAAATAATATAAACAATAAAATCAATACTAAATCATTTTCTTCTTGAAAATTATTACAAATTTCATAGATAATATTTTATTTAATACCAACAACATAGGATTTACATTAAATAAAATATAATTTTTTTTTTAGATTGTTTCCTAATTGATTCTGTAGATCTCTTTCTCCAAAGGCTTCTACTTGCTTCCCCAATCACTTCACTATCTTTCTCACATTTGAGAAACGTGCTTTGCATGTTTGGGAAGCGCGTTTCCCACTACTTGGGGAAGTGGTTTGGAATTAGCTTACCAAACGAGCTTCATAGGAAGCAAGCTTCTTACCTTGTAGCAAGCTTCCCTGCAACTATGGTTTAAAGAATTCGGTCCGAAATTGCCTTATGAATCTTGGGTCTCGGTTGCCCACGGTTTTAGGGCATTACCCAATGCTTCATTTCATTCTTCATGAACAAGTAGGCTTTATCTCTGCTGTCGAATAATTGTAAGGGCAAGGATGAAAGCATACTTGAAACTTGAAAATATTATGAAACAAAGGTGAAGATAGAAGGAGAACAAAGAGGAAGAAGAAGTATAAGAAAAAGAAAAAGAAGAGAAGAAAGATTGTATGAATTAGGGAGAAATCATATAAGAGAGTATGTCTCTCTATACGGTTATATATATGTAGGTAGGTCTTATTGTTATTATGCTGTCTGGTATGGTATTTAATACAATATATGTATGTAAAACATTCCAATGACATTAAAACCCTTGATAGATATATCTCAACACTCCCCCCAAGCTGGAAAATAAATATTCAACATTTCTAGCATGTCCACTAGATATGAAAATTGAGCACCACTGAGTCATTTGGTAAACACAACTGCAAGTTGATGCTTTGTCTAGATGAATGATATGCATATGTAGCTGATATGAGATGATCCTTAATAAAATGCTGATCTATTTCTACATGCTTAGTTCTATTATGTTGCACCTGATCATGTGCGATGGTGATGGTAGCCTTATTGTCACAAAAAGAGACTCATATGTCCTTGTATTGGAAAACCAAGCTCAGCTAGTAACATTTTTAACCATAGGAGCTCACATATTCCATGTGCCATGGATCTAAATCTAGCTTCTGCTTGATCTTGCAACTATTGACTGTTTCTTGTTGCACCATGTGACAAGTTTACCCCAAACAAATGAACAATAACCAGAGGTAGATCTATGATTTGTTAAAGATCTAAAGTAGTCAGCATCAGTGTATACTTCCACTTTGTGAAACATCTCTTATAAAAAAACACCTTTTCCTGAACATCACTTCAAGTACTTGAGAACTTTGTATGTTGCTTCCATATGATCTTCGGTAGAAGCATGCATAAATTGGCTAATCACACTTACAACATATGTGATTAGGCTTGGTTAAAGACAAGTATATTAGACATCCCATAAGATGATGATATTTGCCTACATCTCTCAACCTCTCTCAGTCATCATCATTGAGATGATGATTGGACTCAATAGGTGTGACATAAGGCTTATATCATGACATTCTTAAGTCCTTTAATAGATCTAATGCGTACTTTCTTTGAGAGAGAAAGATCCATTGGTTTGACTAGGCGACCTCAATCCCAAGGAAGTACTTTAATGAGTAGATCTTTAGTTTCAAACTCTTTTGCTAGGCCTCCCTTGAGTCTTGTAATATCCATTTCATCATTCCCTGTAACTACTGTATCATCCACATATGCTGTAAGTGTTGTCATTCTTTGGCCTTGCCTCTTTACAAAAAGGGTATGGTCGGCCTGACACTGTTTATAACCAGCTTTCACTATGGCTGCCTTGGACCTTTTAAATCAAGCATGTGGTGATTGTTTTAGTCCATATAAGGCTTTCTTTAACATACATACTTCCCCTTTGGCATTTGAAAACCTGATGGTGTAGCCATATACACTTCTTCTTCTAGATCTCCATGTAGGAAAGTGTTTTTGACATCAAACTGAAGGAGTGACCATCATTTATTGGAAAATAATGATATCAACACTCTAACGAAGTTCATTTTTTTCCACTGGAGCAAATGTCTCCTGATAGTCAATGCTAAAGGTCTGTGTATACCCTTTCGCAACTAGGCGCACATTGTATTTGTCAATTGAACCACCTGACTTGTATTTCACTGTAAATACCCACTTGCATCTGTTATGCTCCCTCTGGGAAAATCTACTAACTCTCATGTATGGTTTTTTTCCAATGCACTCATTTCTTCCTCCATAACAACCCTTTATCTAGGTTGTGAAAGGACTTTAGATACATTGCAAGGAATAGAGGTAGAAGATAAGGAAATAGAAAAACTACGAAAGATGGCGACAAAGCATGATAAGATACAAAATTTGATATAGGATGTTTAGTACATGATCTAACACCTTTTCTAAGAGCAATAGGCTTATCATCATCGTTCAAGGACTCAGGAGAGGAAGAAGTAGTGTTGCTTGCTTCAAGAGCTGAATCCATAGATGACTTTTGGATAGGGACATGAGAATTTTAATTCTAACCACCTTGCTTCTTCCTTCGAGTATACACTTGCAGTTTAGACCCCCCTTTTCACTAGCACCACCACCATCAAAATGATAAGAAAGAACAAGAACAAGGAGTGGAATGGAAGAAGATAACTCTTCACTTGACTGCTCCCCCTGAAGAGATGTCTTATCAGAAGAAAAGTAGAATGGACTCAAAGAATGTTACATCCCCAGAAACAAACTTTCGACGGATAAGCAAATAAAAACATTTCTGTCCTTTTTGATTTGCACCATAACCCATAAAAGCGCATTTAAGTGCTTTTGGGTTTAGTTTGATATGATTAGATTTAGATACATGGACCTAACAAGTACACAAATGTTTTTAGAGGAATGAAAATAAGGGAGAGTCAGGAGAAAGAATCTCTATAGGTGATTTATACGAGAGAACACGTGTGGGCATCTTATTCATAAGATATGCAACAGTTTGAATGGCATAAGTCTAGAAGGTCTTAGGTACATTAATGCTAAACATATTTGCACGAACAATTTCAAGATGTTTGTTCTTACGTTTAGCCATTCCATTTTGTTTAGGAGTACTCGAGCATGTGGTTTGGTGAACAATACTAGACTCATAAAAAAACGAGGAAAGATTACTATAGAGATACTCCCCACCATTATTAGACCGTAAGATACGAAAGTTTGGCATTAAAATGAGTAACCACTATGTTATTGACTTGAATGTAACACATACATCACTTTTATTCTTTAATAAATATACCCATGGAGCTTTAGAATAATCATCCACAAAAGCGAGAAAATATTTAAAGCCAAACAAAGAAGTATTATGGGAAGGACCCCACACATCTGAATGCACAATTGAGAAGAAAGAGAAGCTTTTATTATTGTTGATTGAATAAATAGAACAACAGTGTTTTGCCAATTAGTAAGGTTTATAATGAGAACTAGTAGTAGAAAAATTAAATTGAGGAAACATCTTTCGTACCAAAGAAATGGATGGGTGGCCAAGACAATGATGCCAATGTAACAACTAATCTGAAGTAGTATGAGAGAGTATGAGAGATGTTCCCTTTTATTGTTGGGAGATGCAATTGAAGACTTAGAATCCAAGATTTAGAAATTGTCATTCTCATGCCCATACCAATAGTCATCTTCGTCACCAAGTCCTGAAATAATCAGTAAGAAAGAAAAAATGTAACAATACATTTATCCAAAAAAAAAAAAAATGTAACGTTACAATTAAGACTCTTGGTGAGATGGCTAATTGATAACAAATTCAAAGTGAAATTTGAAACATGAAGGACAAAAGAAAAAAATAAGTTAGACCTCGGCACTCCTACCATTCCACATCACTTATCAACATGCCTTTGAGTCACTACCTTTGAGCCATCAAGAACTTTTTTGTAAGCAATTTTTGAATGCACACCAAATTGCTTCAATGCTATTCGTCGCACTGGAGACTTAGTTTACCTATTGTTTCGACCTTGCCTTGATCCCAAGAAAGTTTCAAATGTCAACTTAGAATGATAGAAGCTAACAAGATTTGTAGTTAGCAGCTAGGGCTGTCAATTGGGCTAGGTTGGGCCTAGCCGAGGTTAGTCCAAACTCAGCTCGAGCCCAAACTTGGCCCGAGGTAGTTAGCCCAAACTCGGCCAGATTAAAATCATAGGCTTTGTGTCGAGTTTGGGTTGCCCAAATTTAAATATCTTTTTTAAATTTAGGTGATAATGGGCCCATGATTACCCCTAAATACTTTGAAAATATGCATAATTAGTTAAATGTGGGTTGATATTGGGCCCAAAATTGCCCTATATTTGTTGGGCTAAGCTATACCAATTTCGGGCTGGGCCGGGCCAAGCTATATTTTACACCTATTTCGGGCCGAGCTAGGCCGAGTTCGGGTTAAAAGTGAGTCTGCTCGAACTCGGCCCGATTAAAACTTTAGGCCTGAAAGCTGGGCCCGAAATCAGCCCAACCTTGAGTTAGCTTGGCCTAGTCCATCTATTTTTTGGGGCTAGACATGTCGGGCTGACCCAATCCAATTGACACCCTTACTAGCGGCCCCCCTGTTACTCGTAACCACAACAACCACGCTCGATACCTTAGTACCATAGCCATCAGTCTTCATCACAACAACCGAATGTTGCTTCGAATGCCTAATATAAGCACCGTGCACTTCAACACTAACTATATCAAAGGAACCCCCCCATCTTGGTTCTAATACTCCACCTGTATCAGAAGCCATCTTGTAACATTAACCTGTCTAGCCTAGACAAGCTGACTTTGATACCAACTGTCATGACCAAGTTTTTCTCTTTGTAAAACCATGCAATGTTCCAAATGTTACCTAGCTAAGATCAGCCTATTCGTCATTCGAGTCCTCTGACTCACCGATTTGCTTCACATGCACTGACAAAGATGTTGCTCACCAACAGCACTGATGCATCAAGCTCCACTTGACCAACTCACAAGTTCCTTCATTGTGTCTCATACGCTCAACCCACTCATAAGGTCTCTCGTGTCATCGTTGACTACTAGCCAGCTTTGAACTGTTCTAAGCAAAGCACCCGATTAGTCAGCCAATTAGGCATGCACATCATGCCATTGAAGCACACCTCGAACGACCATGGAGCTCATAGTTGCCTCGTCATGTAGTACTGAAGGCCCATCATGCTTACAACACATTCCTAGAGCTGCCGTCCGAGACATTAAGCCCACTGATGTGCATGACACCAAACAAAGGCATCGTGATGTTCCTCTCAAGACGTCACCCCACGTCTTGCCTTACCACCAAAGTGGCCATCTTGTGCTAAGCTAGGATTTGCCTAGCACCATGAAAAGGAACACCTGAGCACATAGGCCACGAGATAGCCCACTTAATCTTTAACGTGCCGCCACTATCGCATATGGCATGCTAGCAGTGCACACATAGCTAACCTGTAGCTTAAAGCTAGTGCGTAGGCACTCCCCATGCCTAGGGTCCTAAGCACTATCCTAAGGGGGACCCCAACCGCCGAGGAAATCATAGGCAGCCCCTCCGGGAAGCCAAAAGCCACCCCCGGCCTATGTTGGGGATGCTCACAGTTTATGCCCATATGGGTTAAGAGCATGTTGCATGGCGCACAACCCATCGTGCTTCTCATGCCGTCTTACATGCCACCTTGCCCATGTCAACGTCCATGGTTGCCATGCCCATGCACATGCACATGCTAAAGGTATGTCCGTCATAATATGACTGTTGACGTCAGCCCTAGGCTTGTTGACATCAACGACAAGGGAAGCACAATGTTTCCACTTTTGTCTTGCTCTGATACCCACTTGCAACTTGCAAACATTATGAAAGAAAGGAGAAGATAGAAGGAGAAAAATTAAGGAAAAATCATATAAGAGAGTATATACAATTATATATGTAGGTCTTATATGTCACTATACCGTATGGTATGATGTACAATATAATAAATGTATGTAATGCATTCCAATGACATTAATACCTCTGATACATATATCTTAACAAGCATATCGTTCCTCTAATTGCGGAACATACAGTCAACCCCCTTTGGTGTAAAAGAGCCCATTCTTGGTCAAAAAATGACGTGTTTTGCCACTCATCTAGAGGCCGATGTGCCTTTCCCTGGGGATCCCTTTTGAGCCCATCTTGGACTTGGTCAAGTAAGGTGCTCATCAATTATGAAGTACCCTTTTGTCCATCATGTCGTAGTGCCTTGAGCTATGCTTTGTGGCTTAAGGAGTTGGCGACATTGTTTGTTTGGTATGTCTTATACTCCAAAGCCAAGTCAAATTTTGATAAAAATTCTTGCCAATGCGCTTACTTGGCAGTAAATCTCTTTTAAATTATGAAGTGGGACACTATTGCATTGTCTGTCTTCACAATAAATTTGGATTCGAGCTAATAGTGCCTTTATACTTGAAGTTAATGCACCACAACCAACGATTCATTATCTTGGGCAATTGGGCTGTGTAATGCCTTTTAGTCTTTTCGACTTGAAAGCTATGGATTGGTACTCTTGCATCTACACATCCTCAAGGTCATAATTGAAGGTAGGTCTGCACTTCAAATGGATTAGATAAGTCAAGTAGCACAAACATTGGGTTAGATGCTGCTGTAAGTTTTAATCCTTCAAAAGCTTGGTGGCAGCTCATTGACCAAACCCATGGTTGGTCTTTCTTTAGTAAGCCTTCAGTGGCACAACCTTTCCCGAGTACAGTGCAATGAATTGGTGGTAGTAATTGGCTAAGCAAGAATGATTGCAGCTTACTAACATTGATTGTGGCTTCCACTCTTGGATGGCCCTGACCTTCTTCATATCCATTTTTACTTATCCCTTAGCAGTTACATGGCCAAGGAACTTGATGTACTTTTGAAGAAATTAACACTTTTTTTTTCTTTACATACAAGTGATTCTTCATTAATAGGTTGAAAATAGTGCAGAGCCGTTCAACATGCTCTTTTAAGGTTGAATAGTAGACCACTAACGTAGTCATGAAAGATATCATTCATCAATATGCAGAACGTTGTAGGGGCATTAGTCAACCTAAAAGGAATGACTGAAAATTCAAATACTTTATATCTTGTATAGTAGGTGGTCTTTGGCTTGTCAGCTTCCGTGATGTGAAGTTGATAATACCCTGACATTAGGTCCAACTTTGAAAAGTATTTGGTCCCTTCAAGCTGGTTAAATCGGTTTGAAATCAAAGGAATATGGTACTTGTTCGTCACAGTTACCTTGTTTAATACCCGATAAACTATACAACCATAGACTTCCATCATGTTTCTTTTGGAAGGGTACTGGTGCCTCATAGGGTTCCTTAAAAGGTTGCACAAAACTTGCTTCTAGCAACCCATCCAATTGTTTCTAAATCTTTGCTAAATCTAGGGGGCCATTTGATAAGGTGCCTTTGTTGGCAATTAGGATTCAGGGGTAATCTTGATCTGATGGTTGATGGCCTGTCGTGGGGCAAACACTTTGGGAGTTCCTTTGGCATCATGTTCTTGAAAAATATTTAAAGACCTTGCAGACTACAGTAGTTACAAAATGATAGGCAAGCTCTCTAGTCTAGTGGTCTTTACCTTCAGTGCCTCCAAGTTAGTCTTTTCTCCCCTTTCTCAACCTTTTATTTAGGGCTGAGATCAACTTGATGCGAACCTTGGAGGGAAGGGGGCCCGTGTGTGTGGCCTTGGTGGGGTCTACACAAGAAGACACATGGAGAAACATCTTTGGGACACATGATGGAGTCTTTTATTGAATTATTTATTGTTTTAGTTAATATTTCATTAGTTATTAGAGTCTAGGACATGAGGATCATTTTAGTTTTTGCTTTTGGGTGTTTTTGTAATAAAACATTATTGCTAATGGTATTTTAGTAATTTTAGAGAATCAATAAGTCAAAGTGGGGCCCTCTTAGAGTGCTGTCAAAATCCTCTAAAAGGGCTTGATTTTGACAATTTTTATTTTTAGATAGTCAATGTTTTAATGGTTTTGAGTTTAGGAAAGTCTTAGGTAGCAAGTAAGCTAGTAGTTTAGGAGTTTATAATTTGGTTTTATGCTATTTTCTTGAGTTTGTGAGCTTATATATAGGACTGCACGTTTTTGTATTGGTATGGTTGAATTAATAAAAATTTTGGTTGGTTTGCTGCTCTCCATGAGTAGAACTTCTCTTTAAGTTTTTGGTGCCTAAACTTGAACCCAAGGATGGTGATGTCCAAGGGGTTGTGAGGTAGGTGGTTTCCCACACTAGGTAC
>JAOXJP010180055.1:0-12480 GCA_025762735.1 Platanus orientalis
ATATATATATATATATATATATATATATAGATATATATAGCTTATTGTTACGCCCCGGGTGACAATCAGGGGCTTCAGAGATCCTGAGCAATATTTTAGGCATTTTGTATAATAGTTTGGGAAAGTGTAACTTGAACAATCTAAAAGAATCTGGAATAATTTAGAAGGATCCAAAAGGTTCTAGATAGATCTAGAATATTTTAGAACAATGTGGATGTTTCTAGAGGGTTCCAGTATGTTCTAGAGAGACCTCGATGTCTTTAAAATGTTTTAGAAGACATAGGGAGGTTCTTGTAGTATCTGGAAGATTCTAGGAATTTAGGGAAGGCCTTAGAAACTAAAGGAAGTATTTGGGGTTCTAGAGAACTCCACCAAAGGAGGTGAAGGAGAATTCTAGAGAGAGTATAGAAGGCTCTTAGCCCTTAGATGGTTGTCACTTGTAAAGATCTTAGGTACCAAGGGGGAGCCATAGGGGCTATAAAAAGGGGATCACCTCTCATTTGTAAAACAACCAAGAAGAGTTCTAACTCTTATATTCTCTTGAGTAATAGTAAAGTGATATTCTTTGTGCAATCACTTGTGCTTTCTTCTAGTATAGTGACTAAGTATAAGTGTGGGTTATGCTGACTTTTCTACAAGTGGGTGTAGCATGAGTGCCATATGGTCTTTGGAGCTTGAAAAAGTTGAGTCCATGACAAGTGATATCAAAGCAAGGTCTTATGCTTTGGGGGGAAGGGAGCACAATGCCAAAGTTTGGCAACAAGGTTTTGATGGTCAAGGGTAGTGAGAGCAACACCAAGGTTAGGGGTAAATGGGACGAGTCCAATGACATATTACGTAATGAGAAGGCACAGTTTGCATAAGGGGGTTGCATTGTGACTAATGGGGAAGATCACTTCAATGGGATCGATGACAGAATGGAGGGCCTTGAGAGGGGGCTCAAGGTCCTTGGAGGAGAGATGCTAGGCACTTGAAATGAGGTCATCCCTACTCAACGTTAGAGGTGGGATGAGTTCCAAATTAAGGTGCCGAAGGCTGTATATAGGCTGACCAAGGTTAAGGAGTTAATGAGAGAGTTTAAGGAAGCTGGTTGCTTCCTATGTAGAAAAAAGACATTAGGAGCAAGAATGGCCCAAAAGGCCAGCATTCAAAGTGATTCCTGCCAAAGTTGAAGTCAAGGAAGAGGAATAAGAAGAGGAAGAGGAGGAGCTGAAGGTTGGTCTTTCTTCGCTTCAAGAGTTGAACTTGTGAGATCACATAGGATACTTACAAGACTCCTAGCACTACCAAAATGCCCATGGGATTGACATACATCAACACATTGTAATCTCTATTATGCTCATAGTGAAAGCTCCCTTGTCATTTTCACCCGTGGACGTAGTCTTCAAGTTGAACCACATTAAATCATCTTCTTCTTTGTGTGATTGTTGTTTGCATTATTTTTTCTCTTTTAGTTTGTTGCATACGATCCGAAGTCTCTAGATTTCGACACAACAATTGTATATGACTTTTAGGTAATATAATTATTTAAATTATAACATATGCTTATCTTTTTATCATCTAATGTTTAAAGGAATATATTTTGTGAAGAAATATATGAATAAAATTTAACATCTAGTAACTATAAGCCTATATCAGCTAATAAAATTCTATCTCTAAACAATAATAGTTATTAGAAGATGGATTGTAAAGTGGTGGTTGATATGCTCTTTTTTTTTTTAAGATCGAAATCTGCAATATGTATAGCCAATACCTGCTTCTACAAGGGTACTGGTAGTGTGAGGAGGGATAGAAGAATCATACAAAAATAGACTAAACAACAAAATACAAAATGTAGCAAGGAAGTCAAGCCCTTTATTTCCATGGGTTTGAATCATCTTGATGTATTTGTGTCATGTTTCTTAGCCGTTGAAGTGGTGAACGATCGGATAGATAGATGGGATTTAAAATATAAAATAACTAATTAGAAGTGACCTTTGTTTGTCCATCAAGGAGTAGGGATGTGAAAATGACTCTTTAATGAGATAGTGTCTTATGAGAAAATGGATGCTTTTGACATTTATTCCCTAGGGTTCTCTCCTTGAATAAAACAAATAAAAATAAAAAAAACTTCTTCGTAGTGAAAAAATATGGTCTTTTCTTGGGTTATGAGAGAAGGTGAAAAGGGTATTCTACTATTATTTATAATTCTCTACTTTATAGTGAAGAACAGACAACACCTTTTGACGTAGTTCAAAGAGTTAAACCACATAAAAATCATTGTCTTATGTTTGTTTGTTGATTTCTTTGTTATTGAGTTATTGTTTATTCCATTGATCATGAGTGGTTTGGACTCACATTCCATTACATGGAAGATCAAGGTTGTTTCCATTGCACCAATTATTATTATTAGAGCTTGTACTTCATGTTTGGGATGAAGAAGAAGAGAAATGGTGAGTAATATTAATTTGTAGGGTTAATTTCTAAAGTTTGTGGGTTGATTTAGGATGAAAATAAAGAATTTCATCAGCCATTTTTCAATAGAGAAATTTAATGGAAAAGGTAGTTTCACTCTTTGAGAAAGAGGGTGAAGGATTTATTAATACAATAATGTTTCAACAAAGGCATTATAGGAAAGGAAAGACAAGTTCATTGAAATATATAGAGGATGAGGAATGGTAAGGCATAAAAATGAGGGCATCATTACAATTCATCTCTATCTTATGAATAATATGCTATTTAATTTTACAGATAAGGATTCAACACCAGAGTTACAAGATTATATGGGGAAACTCTACTTGGGAAAAAATCTCACAATAAGGTATATCTGAGACAACATTTGTACATATAGAAGGTGGAGAAATATGTGAATTTGTTCAAACACTTAAATTGTTCAATCAACAAATAATGCCCTATTGCTTTTTATCTCGTCTAACAACTTTAATGCATCAATGATCAGAAAAAAAAGAAGGTTATAATATAAAGGATTTTTAGTGAATTATAACAATAAATTTTTCTTTTTCACTATTCTAATGCTTCTAATGAGCATGGATGTATCCAAGTTTTTATATTCAAGTTTCATGAGGACAACATGGATGGAGCACTCAAGGTGTGCGCATTACAGCATCCTCGGTCCCATCTCTTGCATTCCCACTCTTCCCCTTATAAATATTCAATTGCTAAGTGAGTTTCTCAATCATCTAAGAAAGAATGCAACAAAGGACACTTAAAAAAAAAAAAAAAGAGGTTGGATATAAAGGGTTGAATTTGTTTGGGAGTTATAAGAATAATTAATAGAGTAATATATAACTACATGAACAAAAAACACATGGGTTTTTTTTTGTCTTTTTTGTGGGTCAGTTTGTTTTGTCTTATGTGGTTTTCTGCTCAAGTGCTTATGCTGATTGACGATGGAAGCTTATTAACAAGGGGTACTTGTGGGAGGGGAAGGGACGGCATGTACTTAAGAATAGGGAAAATGACCCTTAATGCCATAGAAAGCTTTGTTGAGCGAGCTTAATCTCAATATATCAACATACATCACTGATGAGCCTTGAATTTGGACACTCGGGCTCGACTAGATGAGTGCAGAGCTCTTCAGCGATCCGGTGAACCTGTAGAGAAAGAAACAAAGTCAAGAGTGCACCAGCCGAGTGCCGACCGGTTGCCCCTGACGATCAAGTCAGGTACCGTAAGGAGGAGAAGGGACGGATTTAGTTTTGAATTGTTTCATACCTTTCATCACTACGATCCATGTCTTTTATAACACTCCACCTCTTCATCATTCCCAAATTTTTAGCTCAATGCCTCTTGCTCGGGCGGCATTCCAGGGCATGGTCGTAGGAGCCTGATTTGCTCAAAGTAATTGAATTATGCTAGCGGTTCTATTTTTGGAGATGATGTCCTGAGATGTCATATGGTTTCGATTCTAGGGTGCCTTTTGTGGTTTGGCCTTGTCAAAGGGTGGGATCTTTCCTTGTATGAGTGCTCCGTGTTAGATTCATAATGCCTATTTCTCGAGGTTCTGATGGCTTGGGGTTTATCAGCTCAAGAGTTTCTGGGTTAACTGAGGCTTGGCTCAGATTTGGTCTTGATTCAATCCTTCCGTCCAAGTGTGGTTTTTGGGTCGGGCCCGACTATTCATTGGTTTCGGTCCCATCAAATGCCCACCAATTCCAGAGGATCGCCTTTTTTTTTGTTGAGACCAATGGAATTATTATTACGTTGTGTTCTCAGCTTTTTTTGGAGGTTGCTATTCGAATTTTTGGCGGTTACCACCCTTGTGGGGAACCGAGATGAATGCTTGGGATCATGCCATATGTTATGGCTGTTGGGACTCCATGCCTTCATAATGAGCACACCATCGACAGTGGTTTCATTAATGGGACGTTGCTTCAATTACCTCTCCGTTGCATGTGATGACATGTGGAGGGTGTGGATCTCATCGTATGGATTAATAGGACATCACTTCAACTACTTGCTAAGAACGTGCGATGACACATAGAGGGCTTAGATTTTTTTTGCATGGATTAGATGGCTGGGCTTGTCCCATCTTGTTCCTATAAATAGCTTGGGGTCCCCCAGCTTTCGTTCCTTTGCAGTTTTTCCTTCACTTTTGCATTCTTTGTCTTCAACTACTCTAGAGTTGTAATTGTATTTTCTAGCAGTTTTTTGGGGCTGTGTTTCTTTTTGCAGCTATTATTCTGGTACATTCTCATGCTCTTTTTTCTTTCTTTAGTTTCTCAAATTTATTTCTTTTTTTTGGGTAGCTAGGTTCGTCTCTTCTGTTCATCCCTCTCTTTTTAATTTATTTTATTTCATCCTGGATGACATTGGAGTTCCCTTCGATTTCCATTTAGTCTAGCTCTGTGGCTTCCTTCAAGCCCAAAGGTGCCCCCTAGACCTAGGCTTAGTTGGCTGTGACCTTTCATTTCTGTCTTCTGTCATCACCGAGCTTCTATCATTCTTAGGTCCTTCCGTGGAGGTCATTTTTTCCTTCGGTCAAATGGATGTGTTGTCCAATCCATTGTTTTTTGAATCCGATGACACTCTATCTCTGAGTATGGAGCTCCCCGAGTTTGGGGTTGTTCATTCTGATAACCCTAGATAGGCCTTAGACACTTCCTGAGAGCCTCCCATTGGTCTCCCGATGGCTAAGATTTTTTCTTCTACTCTCAATACCTCTGACTTAGAGAAATTTAGGAGGCTATATGATAATCATGAGGACATTGTCTTACGTTCTCCCGGGGTGTCCAAGCAAGCTTGTCATATCCAAATTGAGGAGGTTTTCCTGTAAGAGCAAGCTCTGGTGGCTGGCCTTCAGTTCCCGGTAACCCTCTTCATTAGGGATCTTTTACTCTATGTCGGGCTTGCTCCTGCCCAATTAATGCCTAACTCATGGAGGATCATGATTAGTTGCATGGTCCTCTGGGCGGCCTACAATAGCGGGCATGACCTCATCTCGGTCTCTAAGTTTGGCTTCTGTTATCAGTTGGTCGAGAAAGAATCAAGTTGGTGGTATTTCATCGCCCGGGATAGTTTTAGGAATTTGGTCACTGGTCTTCCAACTTCCCTCGAGGGGTGGAAGAGTAGATTTTTCTTCATCTCGAGCAACGGTTGTGAAGCTTACACTTGGGATGACGAGATTGAGAAGCTGGTTTGCTTCAGCCGTGTATGGGGCAACCTGGATTCATCTGGTAAGTCTTTCTGTGTCATCATTTCATCTTCTATTTTCCTTTCGACCTTCCTTTGGCTTCTTACTCTATGCTTTTTTGTGTCCCACCTCAGTTCTTGCCGAGCCTCATCTTTCGGCATCTTCTTTCAATCGCAAGCTTAAGGTGATTTTGTACCCCATACATGATTTCTCAGCCCTTGTTACTTCCAAGGCGCTTTTATGGTTTCCCTTTAAGCCTCGGTCTGTGGAGGATGTGGTCTTAGAGGGTCCGAGTACACCTCCCATTATTGAGCTCACGAGGGGAGACTACCAGGGGTATTTTCTTCTTTTCCTCTTCTTTTTTTTAACTCTCGTTACTTGCAATTTGCAGTCATGTTGAAGGCTAATGTGAAGATCCTTTTAAGGAAAGCTAGGGAGGCTCGTGAAGAGGCTGCAGACTCCTAGATAGTTCCATCAGCTGGGGAGGGCTCAAGCATAGCCGAGTGTCATAGATCCAGCGGCTCTCTTACTCCAGTTCTGAATTGTCGGAAGATTCAAACTTAGGTGCTAGGGAGCCGAGAGGACGCCACATCTCTACCTCTAAAGAGGGGGTCAGGCAACTCTAAGTGCTCCTATCACCACACTGGCTATGCTTCTTGCTCCAAGCCCTACCAATCACCCACCTGCACCTATCAAGGGTCCCTCTACTCTTCCGGCTGAAGGTTCCATTCCCCAGATGGACAAAGGGAAAAGTCTAGCCACAGAAACCTTTGTGAACAATCCAAACTACACATTTAACAAAACAACAAGGGTAGTTTCGAAGGGCGATCTTGAGGCTCTTCTACAGTTCTCTTTGGGTACCCTTTATCAATGAATGGTGCTCGACCTAGTAACTCGCTTTCTTAGTTACATTGTTTATTCATCATTCTAACTTCCTTTTACCTTGTTATTATTATCTTTTTGTAGTTGACCTCGCTCGTGATGGCGGGTATTCAATTTTAGAAGGTTATAGAGAACAATGTTTGTTCACAGAAGAAGAAACTTGCTTCCTTGAAGACCGAGAACTCGGGCTTCCAGACCTAGTTGGCTGACTTAGTCAAGAGGGAGATGGACCTTCGTACTGACCTTGGGTCACTTTATTCCGAAAGGGGCGACTTAGTGGCTAAACTTTGGGTAGCCAAGGAGGAGAAGAAAACCTTAGTGGCCAAGGCGACTGAGGCAGAAGGTCGGGTTGTGCGAGCAGAGGAGGTCACTACTCAAGAGAAGGCTGAAGCTGTGACAGCGCTAGCAACACATCTGCAGTAGGAGAGAGAGGCTGCATGGGCGAACATCTGGGCTTTAGCTGATTATGTGATAGAGGTTTAAGATTACTACAAAGATGGCTTCAAAGCCTTCCTCCGCTGAGCCTCTTGGGTGTTCCAAGAGATTGACTTCTTTGGGTTTGTTTTTTATGACGACTTGGGGTCTCCTGTTATAGCTGAGGTTGTTGAGGCCGAGGAGGATGAAGTTGAGGACCAGGTTACCTCTTGAGGGCCTTCTCTTTTCTTCTCCCTCCTTTTTTTAGGGGTTAGCTCATATGTGCCCTATGTAAATAGCTTCCTTTTGAATGAAAGCATTTTCTTGCCTTATCATAGTATTTTTCCTTAAAGCGTTTTATGTGTATTCAAGAATGGTTTCTTGGTATTCTTTGTAAATGTTGTGATAACATGTTTGGTTCTCCATCTTCCCCCTTTAATCCTTAGCAATGTGTAATTCTGGGTTAAGTCGGATTTATAGAAGATCTCTCGTTTCATCAAGTGGCCTAAAAAATGCCTTAATAGAAATTTAGGTCATTTGGTGGCCCTTCGTCACATATGGACTATAGAATGCTTCCAGATCATCCAGTGACCCTCGGCCGCATGGGGCTTGTAGAAATAGTTTTGGTTCATCAAGTGACCCTTGGCCACATGGGGCCTATAGAATACTTTAGAGTCATCAAGTGACTCTCAGCCACATGGGGCTTATAGAAATACTTTTGAGTCATCAAGTGACCCCCGACCACATGGGGCTTGTAGAATACTTTAGAGTCATCAAGTGACTTTTAGCCAGATGGGGCTTGTAGAATACTTTAGAGTCATCAAATGACTCTTGACCACATGGAGCCTGTAGAAATACTTTAGATTCATCAAGTGACCCTTGACCACATGGGCCTTATAGAATACTTTTGAGTCATCAAGTGACTCTCAACCACATGGGACCAGTAGAATACTTTTGAGTCATCAAGTGACCCTCGGCTACATGTGGCTTGTAGAATACATTAGAATCATCAAGTGGCTCTCGGTTACATGGGGCCTGTAGAAATACTTTTGAGTCATTAAGTGACTATTGCCCACATGGGGCCTATAAAATATTTTAGAGTCATCAAGTGACTCTCGGCCACATAGGGCCTAAAGAAATACTTTTAAGTCATCAAGTGACTCTTCACCACATGGGGCCTGTAGAATACTTGAGGATCATCAAGTCACCCCTAGCTGCATGGGGCTTGTAAAAATACATACCTTCATATCATTCCAAGCAGTTTTGTTTGTGCAATGTGTGCGGAAGGCCTTTCTTTATTAAATGATGTTGGGTTATAGTTTCCCTAAGGATAGTATTTCCTCAGGTTTTCTGCATTCAAAGGTCAGGGTAGTTGCTTGCCTTCCAAATTCTCTGAGTAATAAGATCCGGGCCTATTGAACTTAACCACTTGGAATGGACCTTCCCAATTTGGCCCTAGTTTTTCCTTATTCAGGTCTTTAGTGGTGAGCATGATCTCCCTTAGGACTAGGTCTCCAATCTAGAAGCTCCTCTCATTGACTATTTTGTTGTAGTATCGTGCCATGGTGTTTCGGCAAGCTGCCATTCGGGAGGCGGCCTCTTGCCTTCTTTCTTCTAGTAGGTCCAAATTCAAGTGAATATTTTTTTCATTCTTTTCGGTATCCACTCAGGTGACTCGGTAGGTTGGTAAGATTAACTCCACCGGGGTTACTTCTTTGGACCTAAATGCCAAGAGGAAAGGGGTCTCACCCATAGGGGTTATAATCGTGGTCTAACTATGTCTATCCCCCATTGTGTAAATGGCCAAAGGTTGGGAATCGGAGTAAGTTCTTTAGCAGGATGTTGAGGTTTGTTGGCGAATCTCTGGCATCAGTTACATTCTCACGGGAAACATGCAGAATCGATTGACATGGTTGGCCAAAAGTAGTCTGCTCTGACGAGTCAGTGAACCATGGATCTGCCCCTCGAGTGGCTACTATATATTGCTTCGTGGATCTCGCTTATAGCAAATTTTGACTTAGTTGGGGCTAAGCATCGGAGGTAGGGCAATGTGAGGCTCCTCTTGTACATGGTCCCATCTAATAATGTTTATCATGAAGCACATAGTTTGAGTTTCTTAACCTCTGTTCAATCATTAGGGAGCTTCCCATCTTCTAGGAATGCCCTGATTGGGTCCATCCATGTGGGTCCTTCTTCAGTGATCCCAATCGATATCATTTCGGCGGTTGTAATACTCATCATTGGTAGATGCTTGATCATCATGTCCTTGTCATCCCCAAAGGTTGAGACGAGTTAGGCTAAATGGTCAGCTCGGTCATTATTCCCTTGGGGTATGTTTTCGATGATGAACACATTGAACATGCTCACCAATGCTTGAACTATCCCCAAGTACTCTGCCATCCTATCTTCTCTTACCTTATATTTGCCCAAAACTTGGTTTACTATTAGCTTGGAATCACTTCTTGCTCTTATGCTTCTGGCCTTGAGTTTATGAGCTATCTTAAGCCCATTCACTAATGCTTTATATTCCACTTTGTTGTTGGTTGCCCTAAATCCGAATTTGATGCCATACTCCAGTTCTTCTCCTCTTGGGGCTATTATTATGATTCTAACCCTGTTTGCATGATTCATGGTTGACTTGTTGACATTTAACACCCAGTTGTTTTCATCTGAGGGAGTAGACTCTCCTAGTAGTTCTATGTCTAAGGATGGAGTTAGTTCATCTACGAAGTCAGCTACAACTTGTCCCTTTATTACTCCCCTTGGTTTGCATTTGATGAAAATTCCCTAATTCAACGGACCACTTGACCAATTTACCAGATGTATTAAGCTCTTGTTGGGCGGATTTCAGGGGTAGGTCCGTGTAAACAGTGATAGCGTGGGCTTGGAAGTATGGACGCAGCTTTCATAATGTGATCACTACTATAAAGGCCACTTTTTTGACTTTCGGGTAATTTTCTTGGCTCCAGTCAGGGCTCGACTTACATAATACACGGGCCATTGACTGACCTCTTCTTCTTTTATTAATACCAAACTCACAACAGAGTATGAGACAATAACATTAGGAGTAGGGAATCTTCAAGTTCAGTTTTGCATAATAAGTCAGAGTCACGAGATGCTCCTTGAGCTTTTGGAATGCCTCTTTGCAATCTTTCGTCCATTTGAATGCATTTTGAAGTAGACAGAAGAAGGGGAGGCACTTATCTATCAATTTGGAGTCGAATCAGTTTAGTGCCACTATTCTCCCTGCTAGCCTCTGAACTTCTTTTGTGTTCCGGGGTGACTTCATTCTCAAGATGGTTTCCATGTTTTTTGTGATTTGCTTCAATTCCCCATTGGGAGACCATGAAACCTAAGAATTTTCCCTCCGATACTCCAAAGACACATTTTTCCCAATTCAACATCATTTTGTACATCCTTAGGGTATTGAATGTTTCTTCAAGGTCCCTAAAGTGGAGGTCTATCTTTAGGCTCTTTACCAGCATGTCATCTACATATAATTCTATGTTTATCTTAATTTGGTTCTTGAACATGGTATTGACTAGCCTTTGGTAAGTGGCTCCGACATTCTTCAGTCGGAAGGGCAATACTCGATAGCAATAAAGCCCTTGGTTGGTGATGAATGACGTCTTTTCTTGGTCCGGCCCGAACATTTGTTTTGGTTATACCCTGAGAAGGCATCCATGAAGTTGAGTGACTTGTGTACAGAGGTTGAATCGAACAAAGTGTCTACTCTTGGTAGGAGAAAACTGTCCTTCGGGAAGACCTTATTTAGGTTTGTAAAGTCTATGCATACTCTCCACTTTTCGTTAGCTTTTTTGACTAGCACCATGTTGGATAACCATTTTGGGTAGTGTACCTCCCTTATAGACTTTGCTTCTAAGAGATTGTCCACTTCTTTTGCAACCACCATATTTTGGTCTTCTGCGAAGTTCCTCCTCTTATGCCGTACGGGTTTGGCAGTCTTGTAAACGTTCAGCTTGTGCACCATCACCTCTGGATCTATGTCGGGCATGTTTCTGTGTGTCCAGTCAAAAATGTCTCGGTGTCAGCACAACAGTTCAATCATCTTCTTTCTCTAAATTGGTTCGAGGAGGTTGCCTATCCAAACTTTCTGGTTAGGGGATGAGTTATCTAATGGTAGTTCTGAAAGATCTTCTGCCAGTTCGGCCGTCGGGCTTGTTTTCTTTGCTTTCACCTCTTCCTCATTAACCATCAGGGTTTCTTCTTGTAGGCCGTTTGAAAGCGAGGTGCTATAACATTCACATGCCATGGTCTGATTGCCTCTGACTTCCCCTACACCATGATCGATAGGAAATCTCATCACTAGGTGATAGGTGGAGGTCACTACTTTCATTTGATTCAAGGAGGGTCTTCCCAATATTGCATTGTACACCAATTGGCAATTGACTACCAGGAAGACAACCTCCTTAGTGACTTGCTGTGCTCCAAGCCTTGCTATTACAGTTAGGACTATCGACCCTATAGGGAAAATTTTATCTCTTGTGAGGCCGACCAGGGGGGCCCCTATGGGCTGTAGCCTGTCTTCTGGGATTCCCATCTGTTTAAAAGCAGGTAAGTATAAGATGTTGGTGAAACTACCATTGTCAATCAACATTCTCTGCATCCTGTACCCAGTGATCATGATAGTCACCATGAGGGGATCATCGTGTGGGTGTTGTAGCCGTGAGAAATCTTCTTCGAAAAAAGTGATCGAGTGATCGGTTTTTTGGTCTGTTTTATCGGTCTACCTATCATATAAACATCTCTTCCCTTCACATGCTTGGATCTCCGTATATGAGCTTTTTGGGCTGAAGTGGACTTGTCTCCTCATGCGGATCCTCCAGCTATCACTCAATATCTCTTAGGGTTGGGGGTTCGTCCTTTTCTTTTACAGCCGGTTGGTTTGGCCTCTCATCTGTCCCGTCCATCTTATGAGTTGTCACGAATCTTTTTAGCCTTCTGTGCTGTATCAGCTCTTTTATCTTCTCCTTAAGGTTGAAACAATCATTGGTATCATGATCGTGGTAGCAATGAAAATGGTAATATTTTCCTCTTTCCCTCCTTACCGAGGAGGGGGGCTTCAACTTCCCTAGCCATTTGAGGGTGGGGTTGTCTCTGATCTCCATTAGGACGCGTTCGTAAACTACATTCAGAGGGGTATACTTGGGAAATCGGGACTTGAGAGTCCTTGTCTTTTGCTCGGGTTGGTGAGGTTGATCGCATTGCCCTCGGCCTTGATTTGATCTGCCCAACCCGTCTATTCTCTTTCTCTTTTTTTATTCTGTCCTGCCTCTCTACGCTATCATCACATCTTCTACGTTCATGTGCTTCTGTGCTTTTACCATTAGCTCCTCGAGAGTATTTGGTGGAGACTTGGATAAGAACTGTTGAAAATATGTATCCTGACAAAGCCATTCACATAAAATATAGGCATGATTAATTAATTATTTAATTAATAATAATTAATATTCCATCATCACATGAATTTGTTTCTTTATATAGGTAATTATTTGATCTCATGAGATGAGATAGGTGGTCCTCAGGTAACA
>JAOXJP010180066.1:0-12480 GCA_025762735.1 Platanus orientalis
TTTCGAAAGTAAAAGGGATCCAGATGATAGGAAATTTTTTCCAACCGAATTCTTCCTAAATATTCTATTCCGATGAATCAGCTCTTACCAGAATAATATATAGATATTACAATGAGGAGCAACCGACCTGCCCCTTTTTTATTTGTTTCTTTCTTTACTTTTACTGTTCAAAGGGGAAGTTGATCTGTTATTCCGTAGATACATTCGATACTAATTGCAATTGCGTTGCTATGTCAGAAGAAGGATAGCTATACTAATTCAGTATACTCTAAAGACACCCTTGGTACACTATTGACGATCTCACAAAGATGAAGTATCAGTGAGTTTTCATTTACTGATTCCATCTTTTGGGTATGCTTTCAAAAGGGCTGTTTTCATGCGTGTTGGTGTTCGTGGTCTGTTGGTTTTTCTGTTCTCGTGGGGGAAGGCGGGATTGGCACATCTACAAGTTGAGAGTGTGCTCAGGCAAGTGAGCTAACCAGAACTACTAGTAATAGGATTTTCTTGCAATACGAGTAAGGGGAATGGAACTCTTGTTTGAGAACTTTAGCTATGAACTTAGGTTATTTCAAACCCTACAAACATATTACATACCATTTCCATATGCAATGATTATATAGACCTACATTACATGTGTTGATATTGAATTAACCAACTCTCCCAAAACCTTAAGGTATTAAGAGATACACAAATTAATATACTTCAACACCGCCCCCCCTCAGGAGGAACATTGTTCTCTCCTGGGAACACTCAGGGAACCAGGTGCGAGTCCACACAATGCATGTACACACATGTGTTACTATGTCCGGGAGAATACTTTTACTTCCACAAGGATTCAAACTCACGACCTAACCTGGCTCCAATATCATGTTAACAGTAAGCTAACCAACTCTCCCAAACCCTTAAGGTATTAGGAGATACACAAATTAATATACTTCAACAAAATGTGACTTACAAAGACTCATGCATCCATATGCTTTCCAAATGTACCTTTGTTTTTGAGAAAATGTACTTGCATTCATGTTTAAACTCGACAATTCAGCGTACAACTACAGCAATTTGACTTATTCACTCAAGAGACGAATCAAATTTATCTGGGATCTTGACTCATGCAGAGCTAACAAATACTGAAGAGCAAAAGTCAGTTGAGACTAAAGAAGTCCTAGGACTCAGAAGAAACACATAAACTCTCATTTTGAATTATTTGCTCTTTGTTGGAATTTGGAAATTTGTAAAAATGGAAATCATGGAATAGTCTGAAATAAGACATTTGCTTCTTCTCCATTCATTGGATTAAGTGGAAGATGATAAGATAGGAAGCTATTTTGCTGGAATTTCATGATTTATGATTAGATATTATAAAACTAGTTGGGAGTTGGTTAACAAGGAGAGGAATGAAGGATACATTTTACCCCAGATAAATTAATCCAAAACTGGGTGGATAAAATTAAACCCCCTAGATATCGTGGATCAGCCAACATACGAGGAATCTGTACAGATAACATTGGATTCACCTTAAGAATCTTCTCTGGTACTATTGGCTAAATGATTCCAACAAGGCAGATCATGGAATGCTTCAAGGTTCTGGAATATATACACCCCCCTTTTGAGTGATCTCTTAATTGAAGGAAAATTTGTATTGTTACTACTTGGGCCTCCAAGAATGTGAACAGCCATGACGTCAATTTCTTTATAATGCAAAATTTGGACCTAAGGGCTAACTTAAATATTGTTTATATTCACAGGGGCAGAACACTAAGGATGAAGATTCATAAGCCAAGGAAAGTGCTTCACTGATTCTAGAGCTTCTATGAGTATTAGAAATGATTTCCATAACTTGTCAATAAATTTATGTTAGCATCATAACCTTCCCAAAGAAAGAAAACATAGTTCTACAGATATCTAAATGTACAAAGCTTAATTAGTACAAGCTATTACCTCATCAGAACATTCCAACTGACAACACCTGTTTCACGTTCCTCCTGCTTGATAAGAACAGCCTTTCCTTTTTTCCCTTTATCTGTATGACTTGCATTTTCCAACAGCCCATTCAGCTCCCCATTTTCAGCAGGTTTCGGGGTCTTCGGATCATGATCCTCAACTTCTTCCTTCCCTTCCATATTTTCCTCCATTTTACCAGCATTTTCCATTAGTTTTTGGAACATCACCCCATTATTACTAAGTTCCTCAAAGGTCCCCTCCTCTTTCACCATGCCTTCATGAACTAGGATAATTTTGTCCACTTGTGGGAGAAAATGTAGCTGGTTTGTGACAAGGACTCTAGTTTTCCCCCGCAGTTCTTCCTTGATACATTTATCAAAAACCTGCAAAAGGATTGGTAATCTTTTAAAGCAATGCAAAATGAATTCCTCAAGATAACAGTTGTTTTTTACCATTTGACTGGTCACCTCAAAATAAACAAATAATTGAATAAGAAAATAAAAGATTAAAAATCTCTTCCTAAGTACTGGTTTCCATTTATACACACCAAAGTAATTTCTTAAAATAAACTATCTATTTCTCTATCAAGTAGATAACGTTCAGGTAATTCTTATTCCACAATAGCTTGTACAACTCCTAAACCTGGCTGATGTAAAGAAATAGGACCACCAACCATAATATCACAATTATAAAGTAAATCCAAATGAACCAAAAGTAGATTGCATAATGATTGTGATAAGTCAATATCTTAAGTCTTAAGGTGATTTAATATTGTTTATCATGGTGAAATTACCTCCCGGGCTACATGAGCATCAAGAGCACTTAAAGGGTCATCAAATATGCATACATCTGAATTGCAATACACAGCCCTAGCCATGGAAACTCTTTGCTTTTGCCCGCCACTAATATTCACCCCCCTTTCTCCAATCTCTGTGAGATCACCACCCTGAGACAAACACCGAAAACACAGGCCCTAAAATTCCTATAGAATGAAATGAAAAAACCACAGAAGTGCAATAGTACTAGCTAAAATTTTCAATATATTAGTGTTCTAGGATCCCACTTACAGGCAATAAGTCAAGGTCATGCTGTAGTGCAGTCACTTTTATTGCCTTCTCATATCGAGCTGGCTCAAAAACAGATCCAAATAATATATTGTCACGTACCTGTGAGTATATTTGGAAGAAATCAATGCATATGATGATAAAAAAAATTATGTACAAGGGGGCATCAAATAACTTGAGAGACAGAGAAGTAGTCTTGCGACTCTTGCTGGGTCAAATACTAAGGATTTACCCCATCCACAATTTGTTAACAATGTCAATGTATGCAACCAACATATTTATTCTTTTGGCATGGTTCATGGATTAAGATCCACCATATTGCAACCAACAAGATTATTTGATTTGCTAGCTCTCATAACACATCAGCCTCCAAATAACAATACACCAGAAGAAGACAATTAAGAAAATTTTGACTTACAGTGGCATTGAAAATCCATGAAACTTGTGGTACATATGCAACAGTTCCCCGAATTACAACAGTTGATTCTGACATTGGAGGTAGCTCCCCAAGCATTGCCGATACCAATGATGTTTTTCCTTCACCAGTACTGCCAACAACTGCCACTAGGCTACCAACTGGTATATCCAAATTGATATTTGATAATGTGGGCGCCTCCGCCTGAAATTATTCACCATTTTAAAATGTTGCTAGTATCTAAGGAATGCAGAAAAAAAAAATACTCGACAGAGGCTTCCAAACATCATTATGTACATGCACATGGATTCCGACAGGGACATAGACTTGTGCATCCCTAAGTGAAGATAAATGCTGTGTCAACTACTAGAAAATAGAAACTAACTGCTACAACAAAATGCTATAAAGATGCTAATAAATATATACATTTTTTTATACTGATTCTGAGAAGCTAACAATAAATCTACAATGGTGATATAGATTAGACCAATAGCAATAAACTTTAGATGTAGACCTTCAAATCCCAAGAAAAGTATCCGTCCTTGATCGATATGGCTGGAAGGCCTGGCTCAAGAGGTGGGTTTGGCAAAAGAACTCTTTCTTCTGTCAAGAATAGTTCCTCCAGACGTTTCAATGATACATTTGCATTTACAACCTGTAAAACTAGAGTAGCATTAGAATCTCAGATCACTAAAAGCAGCATGACTACTTTTTTCTCTGTGAATAAAAAAGTACTTTACTATGTGCAATGTCACTACAGCTTTAATTAACAAAACATGCAAACAATATTCAACAAAACAAGGTGATCATATATTTGAGAATCTGGAAGCGAACAAGCTCGAATCAGATCAATCTAAAACGTTTTCACTACAAGCTTCCACTTTTAGTCATTCCTCATTGAAATATGACCCAATTATGACTTTATGAATACTGATTCCCTTGACTCCCAAAATATCAGTCAAACCAGCAAAAATGGAGAAGAGCTTCTCTTTTTTATCAGGACCCAAAAAAAAAACAGCGAAACTCTTTTTTCCCTCTTCTGATTCACTTTAAAATTGTAACAATAAATAAATTGTGAAATGTATACAAAATGGATGAGAATTCCCCTAAACAAAAAGGTAAAATACATACAGCTAACAAATAACCCACCACTAAGTCACTAACCCTTATCATGATCCTCCCACTTCAGGTCTTTTAAGTCCTTCAGAACACTGATCCATTCAACCATCAGACGCCCACATATATACATATATCCTAGGGATGGAGTTCTCCGAATCTTGGAAATTCTTCTATTATACTTCTTACATATAGCTAATAGAAATATTTTTACAAAGAACATAAACATTACACTTTCATAGGGCCATTACAGAAAAAATTAAATCTTGACCCTTGATCTCTCTAAACTCAATCCTAACCATAAACTTAACTCAAAAGAATCCATAAATGAATGGTAATAATACAAAAATACCTATAGACATATTTCCTTACAAAGCAAAGAAAATAATAAAAAAAAAATCGTTTAAAAATTTTCTAATAATCATCTAAGTTACAATCATGGATTTTCGGCTCAATTTTCACCTTGAAGATGATCGATTTGGTGAAACCGTCCTGAAATAGTAATTGTAGATCTTGAAGTCTTCTTCCAACACATCAAATATCTCCTCAATTGGACTTCTGAGTGAAATTTTATGAATTTCAAAGGTAATCTATGTGAAATCTTTCTAATTACAAATTTCAATGAATTTTCTTATTTGCTCTAATCAAGCCAATTCTTGCACAATCTTTTGCAGATCTATGACCTTTTGGAAATCAAAGGCCACTTCATTCTCCATTGGTTGAAGAAAACTAGCCCTTGAGTTTAGCTCTGCTTTACTAGATGACTATGCAGCATATGGTTCCAGGTGCTTGACATTAAAGATATCAAATGTTTTGAGATGACGTGGAAGCTTTAACTTGCAAGTGAATCTATTTATTTTCTTCCACAGAGATCGGACAATATTACTCATAAACTTCATATATCCATTATGAACAATGATTTTAAAGAACACCTTCCCTTCAAGTAATTGATCCAACAAATCATACTATCCAGGGATGGATAAACGATATTTCACAACAATCTTGTTGATTGCTAAATTGTCTATGCACATTCTCCAGGACTCGTCCTTCTTTGGTGTTAATAAAGTAAGCACTGCACATGAACTCATACCGATTGTGATGTAACTCCTTTCAAGTAATTCCATAGCTCGTCTTCTTAGTTCATCACACTTTTTTGGCTCATTCAGTATGTGGGTTAATTGGAAAAGCTAGCATCTAGGATGACGTTGATGTGATGTTGAATATCCCTCATGGGTAGCAAGCCTGAGGGTAATTCTTCTGGCGTAACATCACTGAACTCCTTAACCAAGGGCTTAATTTTTCTTTGAGATATCAACAATTTCCACTCCATCATATTCTCTACCAATGCAATAATTACCTCTGTCCCTAGAGCCTTATCCATGAATTGGCCATAGAATACTACAACACTCCCCAAGTTTTGTTTTAAGTACAGTTTCCCCTCTCATAGGAGCTAGAACCACAAAAAGATAATCATTTTGAAATGTGTATGTATTCCTCCTCTCATCATGAATGGTATGACCTCCCCAAAAATAGGTGACAAGCATTCATGGTAACCACATCAGACCAAACTTTATCAAAATCTTTATTTCTATAGAGCGAAAAAGCATGGCATCTAAGATCTACTATTACCTTAGTGCCCTTCTTGAACCAGGATAATTTCTACAGTTGTGGGTGCTTTTCCGTGAAGTCAAAGTTTGGTGATGACTTCTTGAGATATCATGTTCTCGCAGTTTCCACCATCAATTATGAGTTTGCACACCTTTCCTCCAATGGTACAAGTGATTCAAAAAATATTTGTCCGCAGCCAATCTTCCTCAGATTCATTTTTTTGGAGGCAGCAACCTCTTCTTAATTACCAAGAGCTCACCCATATCTCCATATACAACATCATCATCAATCCTGGCACCACCATCATCAATTGTTTTCCATTATCTGAATGATTTTTTGGTCTTTAACAGTACATGGATTTGTGACCTGCCTTTGCACACTTGAAGCAGCAGAAATTTGGCTTACTACTCTTACCCCTCCAAAATTGTACAAAAGCGTTACGATGGCTAGTAGATGTTGAAAGAGTTTCCTTATGACTCCTTGTTTGCAAATCTAAAAAACCCATATTTCTATATCCTCTTGAGATTGATTTTGTACAGCCCTACTGCTTCTTTACTATTAGAGCACACTAGTAGGCTTCTGATACATACCATAGAAGTTGCACACTCAAGACAGCCTCTATGGATGGATGTAATCCTCCAATATGCCATTCAACTAGTTGTTCTTTAGACTCTGCCAAATCATTTCTTGCAACTAATTTGTAGAAGTCCTCAGTGTAGTCATTTACAGATCTTCTTCCTTGAGAAAAGGTGTGAAGGCGTTGGTAAATGATCTGTGTGTAATTGTAGGTCAAAATTGCTTCTTCAGATTTCTGCATCTTCTTCCAGTCCAGGATCTTGAGCTTTCCTTCTCTTTCACGACTCCTCTTATCTTGTTCCCACCAAGTAGAAGCATGCTGCACACCCCTTCAGTTTGAGGGCAACAAATTTCACCTTCTTTTTGTCTAGTACATCTTTGTATAAATACACTCAATTTATTCAACCAATCTATGAAAAATTCAGCCTATGATTGATATAGTACCAAGGGAAATATACCAAAAATTGATAGAGAATAATTTCTCAAAGCCTCAAATAATTTCAATAAAGGATGTGGAAGCAAAATAAATCAAAAATTAAATTTAAATTCACAAATAACCAAGAAATCAGAGAATAGAAATTAATAAAAAAAAATGTCAGTATGAAAAAGAACATAAATAAAAGAAAAAAAAATCCAAAAAGAGCATTTTGTAATTTTGGACTGAGAATCCAAAATTACCAAAATACCCCTCTGACACATCAAAATTTTCTGAAATTTTTATAGCCATTTATGACATATTCAAGGGTTCTACTGTTAAAATTTTATTAAATTCTAACAAGAATTGATGGGTTAAATCAAATAATTTCAGAAACATGAAGGTGCTTTAATGGAGGTTTCAGAATAGAAAGAAGAATAAGAAGAAGAAGAGATAAAGAGATAAATGAATAAGAAAATACGAGATAAATAAAAAGATAAGAAATTTACCTTAAAAGAGAGATACCTTGGGAACACCCAATTCAACAAAACTTTAATAATTCTTGATAGTAAAATTATGTGGGAAGGGGTTCCTTTAAATAGACTTACAACCTAAAACAATTATGAACTTTATAAAAATCTTAAATTTGCTAGCCAAGTTTTCTAAAACATAAAGCTTTCTAAAAAACTTACTTTCCTAAAAATTAAAACCACTAAAAGGTGTGGGAACTGGGGGCTGTCAACCAGCACATTAGTGGGACTCACACTTTGACTTATTGAGCCAAAAACACTATTCTGTTTTTCATGATACCCCCTTAGTAATTTGATCATAACTTTCTCAAATCACCTTGGATTTGCACAATCTTGGTCTTGTTTGAAAGGCAACTAAATAACCTATCTAATGACACCAAAATCAAGCCAAAATGGTAAGTTTTGACCTTTGAAAAAGTGGGCTAAACATAAAAAAACGTGATTACAATTAAAAACCAAAAAATTAAACTACCCATGGCACTATTAACCTTATTACAAAAATAACCCACCACTTAAATAATTAAAACAACCCATATAACACAAGACTTGAACCTTGCTCTCTTGTGTGGTGGCACAAACATAAGTCGCATAATGTTGTCCACATCAATGATCCCCTAGAAAATTCTAATAAGTCAATCTTGATGGTATCCCAAAATCTACTATCTCACATGGTCGGTTCAGCATACAAAGTGTTACCATAGCACGGGTTCTCAAAGCTAGATTCGGACTCATGACATACATCATCTCGAGTTGGAATCAAGGTTTGTGCCAAGTGCTAGGTTAACGTCTTTACTTGCTTTTACAAATCTTCGATTAAGATATCTCGAACTTGACGTTCCTGCTGTTTAGCATGATCTTCACCTCTTGGTTTATTCCTACGACCTCTATGATGGAATACATGTGTTCATGTATATTGGGGGTAGTTATGTCATAGTATATCCGGGTTGGTATATCATTACATTTGGTGTATAAGAGCTAAAGTACACACACACACACAAATATATATATGTATGTAGATACACCATCGTATGTGAGTGAGATAGTCTCATACGATGATTCTCTAAATCATCTATCTTCTCTTCTCTAGGGCGGTCAACAGTCGGACATGAATCAGACATAGGAAAATCCGTATTTGTACTTGCTTATTTAATCTAATATCAGATTGAATTCGAATATTTTACGAATATTTATGAAAATAATAAAGACCTAGGAATTATAAAGATAGAAAACGATTGATAAATCAATGCGAGAATGAGACACTGACTACTAAGAGCTTTCTTTCATTTAAATTGCGAATGGGGGATGAGAAATGGGTTAGGGTTAAGGTTATAGTATTCATATGTTGTATTCTACATAACATGTCCTACAGTATTATAATATAAATATTAATTATATATTAATTTCAACGGATACAAATATCTGTTGTGATACATTACATGGAGAGTAGTATTGCTAGAAGTATTATGTACATGCACATGTATGGAATACCATATACTATGGTCCACCCACTCTCTACATAATATAAATAAAATAACTTGTACAAAGAGACTCACTCTCGAATACAACTTCTCTAAGTCTCTTTTATTCCTCTCTCTCTTCTCTTCTTCCTTTATTCTTTCTCATTCTCAACTATAAAACTACAAGAATCTTCAACTATATTTAGTCGAATAATCGAATTAGATATAGATGCATTTAAATCGAATATTAGTGGATCGAATACGAATAATAATCAGATAGTTGACAGCCCTAGCCTCTCTCTCTCTCTCTCTCTCTTCTTCTTCTTCTTCTTCTCCTTCTTTCTTTGTTTCTTCTCTTACTTATTGCAGGAAACCACAAGTCCACAGCACCTTGGAATCAGAGTAGGGAAGTTATTAGAGTTGATGACACATTGCAAAACTAACGTCAACAAACCATACATGTGTCAAAACTTGAAACTTCTAGGATTTTTATCGTGATGTTATCTGGTATTTTTATCATTTTTGTTATCACTTAAGGCTTTTTTCGAGGGTTCTTTTGTTGAAAATTGAAATCTTCAAATTTCGCGATATCACTCGATGCGATAAGGTGGAAAGTTTTTTATGTGATTCTCTGCAAGCGGAGTGGTCATTTTTTTGTGCTTGATCTGTAGAAAGTGGTCTCAAGGGGAGTTGTTTCAATTTTGGTTTGCCTATATTGAAGGCATGCGTTATTTCTCCCTCTTGTTCTTTTTTCTTTTTTAGATGGCTGCCACAACGATGAAGATGGTGACTGGAATGGAGGTTGTGGGTGATGGATGGACTGTGAGATTTTTCTTGTGGCTTAGGTGGACTCTTGTTGAATGTGTGTGGGGTATCAACCCCTAGGAAGGCCTGTGTAGGCTTTAACACAACAATCAATATGGTACAGGGGCTGTATAGTTGCGAGTAAAACATGTTTTAGTAATCATTTGACTACGATTAAGTAGCATATATATGTCATGTCTGAGGTTAATCATAATTCGGACAATACCCCAAAAGGATTAAACAAAGGTGATGGAGCCAGTTTTCAGGTCATGGGAGATCCTTCCCAAACCCAAATTATTACTTAAGTTTGATAGCAGCAACTATCTTACATGGTCCAAGTCTATGCTTATCTATTTAAGGGAAAAATAAAGAAGAGTATCTAACTGGTGAAGTTAAGATTCCTCCAAGGAGTGACCCCAGTTACAGAAAGTAGAAGATGGAGAATGCCATTGTCATGGGCTGGTTACTGCACTCTATGAAACCAGAAATCAGTGACAATTTTTTGTTCTTAGAAATGGCTCGTCTAATAAGGAATGCCTTGGCTAAATCATATTATGAGATTGGCCACACTGCTAAAGTGTATAAATTGAGATAGAGAATTGCCCAGTTCAAGCAAAGTGTGCAACCACTTGCTATTTATTATTCCTCCTTAAAGGAGATATAGGATGAGTTGGACCACTATACCACCTACCGCCCAGCTTGTGAGAAAGATGCTACTGAGTACAAGAAGCATGTTGAAAATATACAGATATTTGAATTTTTAGCTGGTCTAAATTCTGAATACAAACAAGGGTTTTTAGTCTTGGAAAGGATCCTTTACCATCTTTAAATGAGGTGCTTACACAAGTTCACAGGGAAGAACGATGTCAAGGTGTGATGTATTTGTCTACTTCATTTAAAAAATCAGCACTTATTTCCACATCTACAAGAGGTGGTAGAAGTGGAATCACAAGGCGAGGTTGTGGCGGCAAATCAGGTTTTACGTCTAATTATAGAGATCAACTCAAGTGTGAACACTGTGGTCGGTCCAGACACACCAAGGAGCAGTGTTGGGACCTCCATGGATGCCCTCAAGACCTACCTCCATACCCTTCTCAACAAGGTGGGTCTAATAGTGGAAGAGAAGGTGGTTGTTTTGGTAACAGTAGAATTAATGCTCACTCAACAACTTCTAATCTCACAGATATGATGACTGCACCTCCAACTTCTATGCCCTTAGGATCTTCAGATGGTACTCTGTCGAGAGATGAGATTAAAGCCTTAGGCGCTTTGTTTCCCAGCTTGAGCATCCTTCTATTGTCTCTACTTCATTATTTGCATACTTAGGTACATTTGTGTCTGCCTTGTTTGCCTCTATTTCCAGAATGCTCCTAAATTATTGATTCGGAGACCTCCCACCACATGATTGGTATGTCCTCCCTTTTCATAGCTTATCATGTTTGTTCAAGCAAGGATAAGATCCGAATCGCTGAAGGATCTCTTTCCTCTGTAGCTAGTCAAGGGGACATTCCTACCACCCCTAATCTACATTAATTGCCTGTCTTACATGTTCCAAAATTTACTCTTAATTTATTGTTCATCAGTCATATTATTAAGAGTTTTAATGGTTGTGTTACCTTCTTTCCCTCTCATTGTGTGTTTTAGGATATGGTAACGAATAGGATAATTAGTTTGGGACATGAGAAGGATGGCCCATATCTCTTAGATTCCAATTTCCTAGTAGCTATGTCAACAATAAAAAGGGATGTTTCTTCCAGATCAGATGATTTATTCACCTAGCATCACTGCTTGAGTCATTTTTTTTTTTTTTGCATTGCGAAAAATGTTCCCTCAGTTTTCTGTTTATAATTTCAATATTTTTTTTGTGAACCATGCCAATTGGCCAAGTACTGTAAATCAGTTTATCTAATCAGTAATAATAATAAAAGTTCACATCCTTTTCAACTTGTACATTCAAATGTGTGGGGGTCCGTCCACTACTACTTCCCTTTTGGTTTTAAATATTTTCGCTTTACGGATTACTACTCTCGAGCTACATGGGTGTATTTACTAAAAAAAAGTGATGTATGCACAACGATTAAATCCTTTTTTAAGATGGTTGTCACTCAGTTTAAGACCCGAATTCAAGTTCTAAGGTTTGATAATGATGAAGAGTACCTTTCTCATGATTTTTCCTTTTTCCTTGATGCGTCAAAATCATTCACCAAACCACTTGTCAGGGCACTCCCAAGTAAAATAGGGTAGCTAAACGCAAAAATCAACATCTACTGGAGATTGCATGTGCAATTATGTTCACAATGACTGTACTTGAGACGTTTTGATCAAAGGCTATTCTCACTACAATTTAGCTCATGAATAGGATGCCCCTTCACAAGTTCTCTCTCATAAGTTCCCTCTTGAAATCTTAGTTCTTGACTCACCCATGTTTCCTTTGCCTCCAAAAATCTTTGGATGTATTTGTTAAATCCATGTGCCAAAGATTGATCGTACCAAATTAGACCCAGAATCACTTAAATGTTTTTTTTTTTTTTTTTTGGGGGGGGGGCGGGGGCGA
>JAOXJP010180087.1:0-12480 GCA_025762735.1 Platanus orientalis
AAATGGGTGGAAGAAAAACCTATGAAAGAAGTAACTCAAAGCCATATCATTCAATTTATAAAAGAAAACATTGTTTATCGTTATAGCCTACCTGAAACAATTACGGCAAATATGGGAACCGTGTTCGAAGGCCAAGATGTAAAACAATTTATAGAAGATTTTGGGATCCGAATGTTATCCTCTACTCCCTATTATGCGTAAGCCAATGGTCAGACATAATCTTCTAATAAAATTTTGAAAGATTTGCTAAGAAAGACCATTCAAGAAAAACCAAGATCGTGGCATCAGCTTCTTCCACAAATCTTATGGGCATACAATACGTCTAAAAGGACTAGTCCATATGTGTTAACCTATGGACATGATGCCATATTACCTATGGAAATTGTAGTTCCTTCAATGAGAAATGCATTCCAGGAGAGGTTAACTATGGAAGAATTTATCGAAACCATGATTTTAGAATTGGAAAATATAGATGAGGCTAGATTAAAAGCATTGGACATTATGAAAGCAAACAAACAAAAAATTGCAAAGGCATACAATAAGAAAGCAAACAAAAAATCTTTCGAAGAGGGAGAACTAGTATGGAAGACAATTCTCCCAATAGACACCAAAGATCATGCCTTTGGAAAATAGTCTCCTAGTTGGGAAGGACCATATAAGATATTTCAAGTTCTCCCAGGAGGAGCATACATCCTACAAGAAACAGAAGGGTTAATCATGAAGAAAGCGATTAACGAAAAAGACTTAAAGAAATATTTTTCCACCAATTGGGAAAACCAAGAATCCGTTATAATATAAACCATGACAAAAATGTCAACTTAGTCCTACAAAAGAAATCTCCATAATAAATAGAATCAAAAGCACATGAGATCAAAAGATAATTGGAAGGAATTCTGGTACCAAAGTAAAGTTAAAATGGCTAAAACAAGCCAATACACACCATCAAGTAAAGTTTTAAATGGTCATCGACCAACAAAAAATTAAAATTTCTCCTTCTAAAACTTTTGAACGTCAGATTAGGCTCCTATGATTCAAAGTAAATGGTCAAAAGTTCTTGTTTTTTCCCTTTCACTTCCTTTAGTTCTTTCAATATTTTTCTCTTCTTCAATAGGGTGGTTGACATCTCACCCTTCAAAATGCTCTGTTTTTCTTCACAAACAATTAGTTTCTTCTTGTCCTCTAAGATCTCCCCCTATTCGGATGCTTTCTCAAGTGCCAACCATTGAATCTCAACATCAATCCTATTGATATCTTTCTCTACCTCAGTTATTTTGGAAGAAATAACTTCATGGTCAATGTTAAAAGACTCAACCGCTTGTTGAAATTCTAGGATGCGAGCGGTAATTTGATCTTCTTTCGAAGACAAATACTCAATTTTGTGAAGACCAAAAGTGATCCTTTCATAATCTCCAGAGGCAAATAAGGCAGAAGATAGTCGAATGTCTAGTTGATGAATGGGACTCTCAGGATCAGAAGTAAAATTAAATAACTTCTTAATAAGATCTCTCACATCTTTTTTGTTCTGAGAAAGAACAATTTCAGAATAACTCATGCAAAGAAATGAAGAAAGTCAATCATTGAGTTACTGAAATTGAGAATCCTGAAGAAGTTATGTAATGGAAGAAGAATTTGTGACTATGTTTCCAGGGGTGTCATCTGGGGATTTAGCCAACAGATCTTAAAGAAGAGAATCCAAATCATCATCACCAATGGGAGGAACAGATGTCATGACTTTGTCTGGAGGAGAACTAACCTAAGCTTCATCCACAATCAAAAAAACTGTTGGAGGATTTGAAACAAGAGAAATTTGGCATGGTCAGATAGGTTCTTCAGGCCCAAAAGAAAAAGTTGTTGTAGGAGGACTAGGAGGCAAAGACTCAAGCAGACTGGCATCTCGTACTTCTGAAATAATTTCTGGAGTAACTTTTGGAGAAATTTCTAGAGGGACTTCGATAGAAATTTCTTTCGCAGTAAAAGATACTTCCTTCTCTTCTTCAGTCAAGTCCAAAAATTCCCCCGGGTTCTGTGTCTAGAAAGAAGAAGACTGATGAGTCTTCCTAGTTGTAGTTGAGACAGGATAACGATCTGACTTTTTCACCAACTTCTTTCTTCTTTTACTTAGTAACTCAAGGTCACGATGATCATTTTCTTTCGAAGGGAGAGGACCTTGTGCAAGTAATTCCGATAAATGAGTGCCTACTAAAGGTTGGGCCTTCTCTATTGAAAAATCAAAGGAAGAAAGCCAACGAAAGTTCAATGGAAAAAATGAAAGAAAAAGGATTAGCCTTACTTTTTTATCTAAGAAAACAATTAGTATCATCCAACATAGTAATTATTCCCTCTACAATAGTAGGATGATGAAGTTCAGTTAAAAACCTCCCTTCAAACTCTACTCTTTTCAATTTATAAGGAGGAATAACTAGGTTTACTACGCCAAAAGGAGCTATAGGAACTACTGGAAAAAGAAGCTTAATAGGTAATTAAAAATCTTTTTGCCTATCTCGAGGAACCTTAGCTTGAAGAAATTTTTTTCATACATTCATCTTCAAATTTCTCCTTCCTAGCAGCCAGTCCAAACCTGCTTTTATTTTCAACCTCTCCCTTAGTATCAAAAGGATTCTATTTATTTTGTCAAAAATTTCATATCTTTTTATTATTGAATAATGAGCATTTATAAAAAGAATGATACCTTTGCCCTTGAAAGATTTCTTAATGATTGCCTTTTCTTTATTTTCTTCCACCGTATCCCCTTTAGAAGATTTCATTTTTGATATTGTAGGAGGAAGTTGTGAGGAAGAAATAGAAGTAGGAGGCCTAGAACCAACTGTCGGAAGATTTTTGAAGGGAGGATCCTGGATCATTTGGTTGGATTCACTATCAGGAGAAATCAACACACTGATGAGTCGTAAGAGGTTTGCTTCTGAACACAGAAGAAGGATACTGCCAACAAAGCATTTCTTCCACCATTCCTTGTACTGAATCACTGCGAAAGAATGGTTTTGAAGAGTGTTAGTCATCATGAAAGAACTTTGTGACAACTCAAAATCTTTAAATACAATTTTTATATCTTTAGGAGTAGCTAAGATTCTTTGATGAGGAGGGGAATTCTTTGTAGGAAATAAAGGAGGAACTGAGATCATCTGGTAGAATCCAAATTGACGAATAATCTGGTGAGGAGCATAAAACTCAAAACCAGGTTTATGACTCAATTTTTCATAAATACCCCCATAATGCAAATCTCGGGGGAAAAGATATGAATGTCATACCTCTTTGAAGATTTTTTTATTAGAGGGAGTGTGGAAATCAAAGATATTACATATATACCATAAAGGACCATACAGGCGATTAAGAAAATGGCAGAAAAGTTGATTTTATCTTTCAATTAAAAGATCACTGAAGAATTCAAAACATTGTTTGAACGAAAGATATTTTAGCCAAGAAACTACCTACCTACGGCCATAGGAAAGACAATCTTCCCCAGGAGGAGGTTTGGCAAGACAAGCTTTCAACTTGGGAAAATACTCATAAATCTATAATTAGACAAACCAAAGGGGACCACCAACACTACAAAGATTTTTTTTGTTAAGATTGTTGAAACTCTTATAGAGTTGAGTAAGAAAGAAAGGACCTAATGCCAATTTCTTTTGATATAAACTTGTTGAAATATTCCCTCGTGTTGGAAGAATTAAATTCTAAGTTCGTGGAAGAAGAAAAAAGTTCTACTGAAATTACTTTTCCATGAGAAAGAAGGGTCATAGAAGCCACATCTAAAAGAGAAGTGGACATCATCCCATGACCCAAAATGGAAGGAATTTTTAGAAGAATACCAAAAATAGGCAGCCACAACTAAGATTTCTTTGTCCACAGGAAAATCAAATTTAGAGAGGATAATACATTCTCTAATACCTAGGTTATCCCACAAGTTTCCGCAATGGAGAAGAAGATAGGATACCCAATTGATCCATTGGTTGTGGGTTTTAGGCCAACATTTTACAGAGTTATTTTTGTTTCATATGGACCAGGTCAGATTTTCTTAAGACAATAACAAGTTTTCATAACTATACAAAGGATATTGTGAAGATATTGATTTAAGAAGAAAAGAAAAGAAAGCAGGACCCAAACAGGATTAATCGTTGATAGAAGAAAGTACCAGGGTGGAGAACTCTGAACTACTCACATGATTTTCCAATCAACTGAGAAGTTAGAAGATCAAAGGGAAGAGCCCTCGGAGAAGAAGACTAGTGTTGGACACCATGAACAAAGAAGCTTCAAACAAAGAAGAAGAAAGAAGTGATGATGGCAATCTTCGAAAAGGAATAGAACTTTAAAAAGAAGGAAAACAAGAATCAAGGAAAATCCCTCAAAAATAAGAGCAAAGAAGCGAAACGACTTGAGACTCGGCAAGGAAAAGACACGTGGAATAGTGCAGTCAAAGAAAAGACGGAACGTCATTTTAAATTCTTTCAAATTCAAAATGATGGGGGGGCATTGTTTACATCATAAATTTACCGTCATGATATATGGCAAAAAATGGGCCACGTTGATAGAGATTAATAAAGGTAGTTAAAGAGAAAATGGCCTAAATGTGTCGTTACGGGTAGATTTGAAATTTGAATAATGAACAGGTGGAAGAGAATGGGGAAAGAAGAAGTTTCGAAACAGTTATCGAACACATGAAAGAAAAGAAACCGGAGTGACACCTATACGAAGCCTGTAACTAAATTAGAACTCTATAAATAGGAGTTCAAAGATCTGAAGAGAGATCGCAAACCAGAACAACTAATTTATCCACATTCAAAACTCATACTATACTTAGTCTACTTTTATTATCAATCATCTTGTAAATTTTCATCATCATCAATAGAAATTTGTGTTTCGTTCAATGGATTTTTGTTAACGGTTTATGTTAGTTTTCATCATATGGAATTAGTTCTGTAATTTCTTACGTTACATGATTGGAAATACTCTCACGGTAAGTTCATCTTAGATCTGTTTATTCATACTTAGTTAATCATCGTTAACTTATCTAATCTTTAGTGTAATGGTAAATAGTCCTTGATTTCAAGGCAAGAAAAAAACTCATGGAGAAAAGAACCCTCCCCCTCGAAATTGTCTAATAAAAATAAGAGTGGCCAAATGAACCTATCAGAAGAAGTGCAAATTGTAAATTCTTTTGTATGTTCTGTTTGATTTAGTGTTTGGGGTCATATAGTAGACTTATTTGTGTCCACATAATTCTAACACATCTGCACTCACTATCTACCAAAAATTTAAGTCAATAGTGGCATATCTGGATGAAATTTTAATTATGAAACACCTTAAAAATAGGGGTAAAAATATAGCCAATCGATGTGTGACATGTTTGATGCTAGATGAGTTGGTTAGCCATATTTTCATTCACTAATCAAATGTAAGAAAAGTTTGGTACATTTTCCTATCTCAATTCAAAGTTGCTAGGATCTTTCCTTCTAGCTTCAAGGAATTTATTTTAGAGTGGTGGATTTCTACATTGGAGGGTGTTCCTACTGGCTCTAGTAGTATATCCCAAGGGCTCTTTATTGGGCAGTGTGAAAGGGAATAAATAGGAAAGTGTTTGAAGAAAAGTTTTCGAACTTGGAAGGTTTGATTGCTTCAATATGCAATATCCTTTTGAAGTAGGTTTCCATTAGAAAAAACTTTAAGAAAATAGATTTTTCTTATTGGGGATGTGTAGCTTTGGTTTTTTTTTTTTTTTGTTTTCTTGTTTCCTTTGTAGCCTTACACTTCTCTTTGTAATGTTGCTTTTTTCTTTTGATATGTTTGTCCATTCACCTTCCTGATAATGATGTTTGTTTATTGTACCTTTTGCTCCTATTCAGTAATTTACTACATTAAAAAAATCACAAGAACTCCACCTAGTACTCTATTTCCAACCAATAAGATTACCATACTACTACCCATTTATCAAAACCATACAACTATGTGTAATTTTCATGATTCTATTACAATTGTACATATGCAACCCTTAGAGTTTTAACTTGTCAAGTGATATTAGATTGTTTTTGCATCTTTAAGACATACATCATACCACCCAAAGTACAAAATGCTTCATCTAACATCTTGAATTTTTATCGTCTCAACACATTCTATGATGCAAGTAGAATCATCAATTAAAGAGACAATGCCCTCATTCTATTTTCGGAATTATCAAAATATTCCTTCTTAGAACAAACATGAACAAAGCAACCCAAATCTAATATTCACTCATCAACAGTATCAATGCTTATGAATATTGTGAGGACATCTTTATCATTCTTCTCATTCTGTTTCACTGCCACTCAATATTTCATATTCCAAAACCATTACCAATGACTACACTAATGAGCTGAATCGATCATGTATAGCGGATACCAATGACTACACCAATGGGGAGTGTGATGATGCTAGTTGAAAGTGTTAAGAGGAAGGCCAAAATTGATGTGGATTGAAGTAGTGAGGAAAGACATTACTACTTGTAATATTACAATAGATATATGCCATTATATGGTGGAATGGAAGAACAGGATTCATGTTAGCAGTGATCCTAAGTAGTTGGATAAAGCTTTGTTGAGTTGAACCAAGTTGTAGACTTCGAACCAAGCTCTTGGTTGTTGCCTATTGGTCGAAAAGCCCATTTTGCTCCTACTTGTTGGTACTCCAAATCCTAGCTAACCTAAGTATCCTAACCGAATTCAAGTCACCCTTGAAAGTATTCCAAGGACCAGGGTTCTTACCATGGAAACAAGCTAAATTGCAATCCTTTAATAATCTGCCAAAGAATATAACAAACCAAAGATTTCCAAAGCTAGATTGAACATGATCATGTTTACTGGAAGCCAAGGACAGCAATAGATTGTAGATTTATAAAGAAAGCAGCAACATTGATTTCATACATCTTGAGCATAATCACACCCACATAAAAGTAAAAGGCGACCACAACCGAAGACAACAACGATCCAAAGACTTTTAGCACATTTATATTCGTAGATTCAAATAGAAGAAGTTATTTTACATGGGCATGTGATTCTGCACAATGGGTATCTGCCAACCCCAAAACTTTTAAGACCCTGAGATCGAGCAGGCTGAAGCTAGGTTCAAAAACTTTAAGAGTTGCAAAGTTATATGAGAAGCAAAAATTCCAGAGGGAATCATGACGGGGCTTTTCAATACTCTCCATCAGCCCTTGCCCACTTAGACATCTGGAGATCTTGCGTTCTAACGGCCAAGCCATCTAATTCTTTGGATGTTTTTATAAGTTTGTAACCGTTGGATAGGTTATATGGGAGATTCAAAATATTGAATCCTTATTTTACCCCTAAATTTGGTTTTATAATTATTTTATTTATACTTTTATTACTATGATTATTCTTCGTTTATAAGTTAGTTGTTTAATGGATCACCATACCCATTTCACGAATGAGTTTGTTGGAAACATCCATTGGAAGATATCCATTAGAAATAACTACCAGGCTTCTTTTATACAAGAGGAGTCTATCCTTTCCTAGGGATAGGCTAAAGAACATTACTCTCTTTCTTTCGTTCTCATTTTCTTCTGTCATCGATATTATTTTGATTTTGAAATATATTATACATATATTGATAATGTTTGTGAGTATAAATTTGATTTATTGTACATGAAAGAGTTCTTTTGATGATTGTTTTAACGACAAATGGTTAGGCAATCACATACACACAAGCTATATGACAAGACTGAAGCATCCAGTGGGAGCTCGTATGGAATTCTTGCATCTGCTCTCTCTATTCAATAAGACCCGAAGAAGTTTAACAAATATGTTGGAAGGAGAACGGAAAGACTATCTTGCTTGATTTTCGATCTACATGTACTTGAAAATCGTCAATAGGATCAAGAGTCCCCGATTCCAAGTCCTTTAAAATATCACAATAGTAAAGTTTAAAGACAATATCCAAAACAAATAACGATAACTTCAGGATAACCAGATTATATGACTAACTGTAAAGGTCATCTTCGTCAGCTCCACCAGCCGAAGCTGCAAATGGGTCCGACCCAGTAGTCCCAGCTCCAGCCTCTGAAAACCGGAATTCACTCCCGAACCCCCTCGACTGCTGCAATGTCTGTGCAAATGCCTGGTACTTGCGAATATCGGAGTCACTCACGCTCCTGCGTGCATACTTCATTGACTCCTCAAAGTGAGCTGGTTTGATTTCTGCCACTTCATCTTCAATATCCTCCTCCATTGCCTCGGGATTTTCCTTTCTCCTCCTCTCCCTTTCGATATCCTGCAGCAACAGAAGCCCAGCATTATTATTATTTTGTGCTCAACTCCATGGGATTGGACACACAAGCATATGAACACATGGATACATGCAAAAGCATGAAGATGCAATTGTGTGCATCCATGTCATTAAAGAAAACTTTGAGACCAACAAGAGTAATAATGCACACAAAAATTCCCAATCTCTCAAGGGAAGACGACGCCTAGCATGCAGGTACTCAGGTAGAAGTAATCTGCAATCTGAGAATGGCCATCCTTATGCACACAATATCCAGATAAGATATCATGGACACAGGGTTAAGGACCCAACATTCAATGGGATTACCACATATGCAGAAGTGCATATTTAAAAGTTCTCTTGCCATCATTTTTTACCCTAAGAAGAAGATGACATCCGCTAAATAGTGAAGCACCAATAGCCTGTATGCTAATAGATGATCACCTCAAATCTATGTTAGTCAGATTCTTCTCCCTTTTTTTTTTCTTCTGATTTCTGGGTAAAGTGTTAATCAGATTCCATTTTCTTCCAAATATTACGGATCCAAATTCCACAATAATTAGTCAACCCACAAAAGACACAGAGGAATGGAGAGAATTCTAGAGAATAGACACAATTTGGAGGAAAAAATTAGTGGCAGGGAAAAGAAGCTTACTTTCTCAATGTTCTCTCTAATGGCATACTTGCAAGCACGTTGGCATATCTCTGTAATATCAGCTCCACTAAAGCCTTGAGTATGCTTGGCAAGAACCCGGATATCCACGTCCTTCGAAACAGGTGATTTTCTCAGGCAGGCCTTGAAAATTTGATGGCGGGAGCTCTCATCTGGCAGAGGAATGTATATCAACTGGTCAAGACGGCCAGGCCTCAGCAGTGCAGGATCAATTATGTCAGGCCTATTGGTGGCACCAATTATAAATACTGTCTTCTTAGTGGACATGCCATCCATTTCAGTCAGGAGTTGGTTTAGGACCCTATCAGCAGCACCACCTGCATCACCAACACTACTCCCTCTCTGCCAGAAATAATAAAAAAGAATTAAGAAAATATATACATGAAAGCTGAGGCATTGAACCAAAATAGAACACATAACCCAGGACATTCATATAAAGAAGGGAGGACAGAGAGAACCAAAGAAAAGGATAAAAAGGAAGAAAAAAAATGAAGAACATAGAGAAGCAAACCTGTGTAGCAATGGAATCCAGTTCGTCAAAGAAGAGGACACAGGGTGCAGATTGGCGAGCCTTATCAAAGATTTCCCGTACATTAGCCTCACTCTCACCAAACCACATTGTGAGCAACTCAGGACCCTTGACACTGATGAAGTTTTCCTGGCATTCGTTTGCAATCGCCTTGGCCAGTAGAGTTTTTCCACAACCAGGGGGGCCATAGAAAAGAACTCCTTTCGAAGGCGACATACCAAACTTCTCGAACTTTTCAGGATGCTCCACAGGATATTGAACAGTCTACATAACAAAAGAACATGCAAAAACTAAGAGTCAGTTACAATTCAAATAATAATTGCAACAAGTTAAGACCCAATATCACATCCCTCATTACCTCTTGAAGCTCCCTCTTGACATTTTCAAGCCCACCAATGTCTTCCCAGCTAACATTAGGCACTTCAACAACCTGCTCATCAAAGCTCAAGTTAGTAATAATAGAACTCAACATGTATCTCATCAAAGGCAAATAACCAACACCAAGTTCTCTGGATATTATACTCACAGTTTCGCGCAGCGCAGAGGGATTGCTTGTTCCAAGAGCAGTCTTGAAGTGCTCATTTGTAACAGCCATTGAGTTGAGTATCTCGGCATCAATGGATTCATCTTCTAAGTCAATCACATCCATCTTTTCTCTGATACATTGTAGGGCAGCTTCAGTGCACAGAGCTGCAAGGTCAGCCCCAACATACCCATGAGTGTCCTTTGCTATCCTTTCCAAATCAACCTGTACAGTAGGAACCATGACAATAATTAACTTTCACTAAAACATCGAAAGAAAAGATGATTTTAGAGCAGAAATGAATTGTGAGAATTTGATTTACATCTTCAGAAAGCTTCATGTTCTTTGTATGAATGCGTAGAACCTCAAGACGTCCAACTTCATCTGGAACACCAATGTCTATTTCCCTATCAAACCTTCCAAACCTTCTCAAAGCCGGGTCAATGCTGTTAGGCCGATTCGTAGCCCCAATGACAATTACATGGGCACGAGATTTCAATCCATCCATAAGTGTCAAAAGCTGAGAAACAATCCGTCTTTCAACTTCTCCATGTGTTTTCTCTCGCTTAGGTGCTATCGAATCAATTTCATCAATGAAGATGATGGATGGAGCGTTCTTCTCAGCTTCTTCGAATGCCTTCCTGAGATTGCTTTCGCTCTCTCCAGCTAATTTAGACATAATTTCTGGTCCATTAATACAGAAGAAGAAAGCACCGGTCTCATTAGCAACAGCCCTGGCTATCAATGTCTTCCCAGAACCTGGAGGTCCAAAAAGTAAAATTCCTTTTGGGGGCTTCACACCAATAGATTTGAAAAGCTGTGGATGTCTTAGTGGAAGTTCTACAAGCTCTCGTATCTGAGCCATCTGTTTTCTGACACCACCAACATCATCGTAACCCACTTCATCCAACCTATCCTCATCCTCTCTTCTAACTGGCTCACCCTCACAAAATATCTCAGTATCTGGGGCAACCACACAGTATTCTGCTGGGTCGGTCTCAATGATTTTAAATTCAACACTCCTCATTCCACCTCTAACAAGGAAGAGATCTCCTTTCCTAACAGGCCGATATGCTTCCAAGAAATAAGCTGCAAAAAATAACATCTCAAAAATCAAAAAATGCCAACTCAACAAGAAAATCAGAACTTGTTGGCCAACAAAAAGAGAATCTAAAATGATTGTCTGACAAGGCAGACACTGTTAAGAATAAGAATGTTCCCTTCAAGAAGTATATTGAAAAAGGAAGAGAAAGCCAAAGGTCACACACACTAAAGAATAGGAACAATCCGTTCAGTGAATCAGTAGCTTCTTCTTTTACCACCATCGATAGCTGTTGCCCACCATTTTAGAAGTATACCAGTAAAAAACAACAGGAAACCATATGACATATTCAATAAATAAAGTTCCAACTCAAAATTCTAAAAATACTAATTCAGCATAGGAAGGTACCAGTTTATTGTCACACTACCATTTGTGGATGGTGCAGTTTACTGAGCACTATCAGTTTGTGAGTGTTGGTCTAATCATGAAAAATAAATAAAAATTGCACATCAGAAGCACATGCTGAGAACCAAAGGTGGATTCAGTGAAAGCCAAACACAAAAACTCATCATGTTCTGCCTAATCTTAGCCTCAAACTTCAGTCGGAACAACAAATTTTGCAAATGTATACCCTTTTCATGGTGTCATGCTTTATCAGTAATAGAGGCCAAGTCAACGATGGGGTTCTAAGGCCTTTATGAATTATGACATACCTATCTTCAGTACTGTACAATTCAAAGACTTTATATGGACTATAATTGATGATTTCAACTCCAAGACTGTATATGGACAATAATTGATGAATTCAAACGCATATGATGTAAACTTTCTCATTAACTGGGGTTCAAACGATCAATTCAAAAAATTACTGTTGTGGAAGTACATAACAAAGACATGATAACCCATTCACTCTATTATATGATGAAAATCAGAGAGAGCAGATTAAAAGCTCTCTATTACCATTAGTCATTAGTCACATTATAATTTCTTTGAAAAAGTTCACACATGTCCGACCTGCAATAGGATGCCCAAAGTCCAAAAATAAAACCCGACCTCCCAAATAATCTATAGCCCGAACATAAAAGTACTAAGGGTACATAAAAGTACCAAGGGATCGTTGGTCTTCGAATCACAACAAATCAAAATACTAAGGGATCGTTGGTCTTCAAATCAAAATACTGTCAAGTCCATCATCCCATCACTTGCTCTTTTTTAAATCTCACACCATCTAGTTTACAAATATCCACTAATGATTATATTACACATCCAGGGGCGGAGCTAGGATTTTCGCATAGGGGGGGCAAGCCAAAAGATTATGTGAGCTCCCTTAACAGGTGCCAACGGTATGCCTACAATCAGAGGGTGACACGTCACATCAAAAAGTGAAAAACACCCCCCAAAAAGTGTAAATCACGTTTTCAATGTGACGTGTCACCTGCTGG
>JAOXJP010180098.1:0-12479 GCA_025762735.1 Platanus orientalis
GTTTTTGGTCACTTCTGAGTTATGTTGAGCAAAATGGAGAAGCTTAGTTCAAGTTGGAACTCTTCTATATTTGAACTTAGGGTTGAAAACATTTTGAATCCAGCTGCTATATATTGGTCCCTACGGTGTGAAAGAACAATCTTAGGGATCTGATTGCTTTTTGGATTGTTAATTGAAAAGAATTCTCGCACACCCATGCTGAGGATATTAGATTTGATTAGCCTTTAGAATTCTCACAGGTTTTCTTGTCACTTTTTGAACAAATTTTGAGATATGGAATACAATGACTGAACAAATGAATATATAGCTTGAGGTAAGCAATTATTTACAGTGATGTCTTAATTGTGTTTTGATTTTTGTATTTTAATCTAAGCATGGTATCAATTTTTGTCCTTTCAATGTCATTGAAATGTAAATGTCCTAAAAATAATAACTTTTTTTTGCAATGAAACTTGCATATGTTCTAATAACTTGTTTACTTTTCCTCAAGTTATGTTGGAACAATTTGATGACTACATATAATAAGTTGTGTTTTTCTTGGTTTGTTCTATACTCGAATGTGAATGTCTTGAGACCCAAAAACATGCGTATATGTCAACAGGTCTTCTGCATCTTCAAGAAGGTTGGGAAACGGGTGAAAAAAAACTTTATACGACATTTTAAAAATGTCATAAAAAATCAATTTTACAGCTAATTATAAACGTCATAAAAAATAGTCTTTTACGGCATTTACGAAATGCCATAAAAGATCACCTTTTTATGACATTTTAAAAAAGCAGTAAAGTATTACTTTTTTACGATGTTTTTAAAATACCGTTAAAAATATATGTTTTATGACATTGTAAAATCGTTGTTAAAAGAGCCAAACTTTTCATATCTCACTTAACGGTGTTCGAGGTAGCGTTGAAAAAACATCATTAAATCTTATTTACGACGTTTTTAAAAGGCAGGAAAAAGTATATGTTTTATGACATTGTGAAAATGCCGTTAAAAGCGTCGGACTTTTCATGACATCTCACTTTACGGCATTTAAGGTGGAGTTGAAAAAATGTCATTAAATGTCTTTTACAACGTTTTTGAAACGTCGTAAAAAATGGGGTTTGATTGGGTTTCATTTGGGCTTCTATAGGTGTAGGGGTAAAATGGTATTTTGTTAGCTTATCGATGCTTCAATGTGAGAAGGCTTATGAGGGTTGACAAATTCAAAATGATGGTGATTTAGAGTGCTTTCATTGTGTTTGCAACTAGAATGTCTATTGAGAATGCCTGCCTATTTTAAGTTCAGGGGAGTCTAGACCTTGGTCATATCCCATGCTGTAATGAACCCTTCTAACTCCATTTATAGACCTGAGTCAAAATTTGGGTGTTGACAGCTGCTAAAGGCAGGGTTCATCCACCCTACCAAGTATCTCTAATGGCTCTCAAACATAATACCAATTGTTAAGAAGAATAACAAATTGAGAATTTGTATCGACTTTAGGAATCTCAATACAGCCACCCTGAAAGATGAATATCTTATTCTTGTGACTGATTTATTAGTCGATGGGGCTGTAGGACATCGGATATTATCTTTTATGGATGGACATTCTGGGTATAATCAAATATTTATTACTGAAAAAGACACAAAAATAGCCTTTCAATGTCTAGGTTCAATAGGTATGTTCAAATGGGTGGTTATGCCTTTTGGCTTAAAAAACACTCGGACAACATATCAACGAGCCATGAATAATATTTTCCACGACATGATTAGAAAATTCATGGAAGTTTATATCGACGACATAGTGGTGAAATCTCAGGATTTCGATAACCACTTGCTCAATCTAGAAAAAGGGTTTCTTAGGATGAGAAAACATCAGCAAAAAATGAACCCACTGAAATATGCATTTGGAGTAAGTGTTGGTAATTTCTGGTACATCATCAAGGAATCGAGATAGACCAAAACAAAGCTAAGGCAATTATTCAGGCCTAACCACTTTCTACAAAGAAGGAATTGCAAAGATTCCTAGATAAATTAATTTCCTTATATGTTTTATTTCTATTGTGGCAAGAAAGATAAAAGGGTTCTCACCTATACTATGAATGAGAGAGAACAAAGAGTTTCAGTGGAAGGAAGAGCATCTACGAGCCTTTGAGAGAATCAAAAAGTACTTGTCAAATCCACCAGTATTAATGCCCCTAAGAAAAGACAAGCCATTAATGTTCTACATTTCAGCCATAGAAGATTTGATTGCAAGCTTACTAGCTCAAGACAACGAAGAGGAGCATGAACGGTTAGTGTTCTACCTAAGTCAAGTCTTACAAAAAACAGAATATAATAATCCAATGATTGAGAAACTACATCTAGCATTGTATTTTACTTCAATGAATTTAAGACATTATCTTCTATCACATGTTATGTATATTGTGGCTTAAACTGATGTGGTAAAATACATGTTGTCATGACCTATGGTAAAGGGTAGAATGGGAAAATGGAGCCTAGCCCTCCTTGAGTTCGATCTTGTGTATATCCCACAAAGAGTAGTAAAATGTCAGGTCTTAGTGGATTTCCTAGTTGATCACCTCTGCCATCTCATTCGAATAGACAAAGAGGATGATTACATCACTCTCATTCCCTAACAACTATATTTTGACGGGTCTAAGACTAAAAGAGGATCTGGAGTAGGAATAGTGATCTATTCCCCAAGGGGAATGATCATAGAGCTGAGTATTAGGCTCGAGGGAGAATTCATCAACAACTAGGCTGAATATGAAGCCCTCGTTTGAGGGTTGATGATCCTAAAGAATTTAGGAGTGAAGTTCCTTAAAGTCCTTGGGGATTCACAATTAGTGATAAATCAGGCTTCAGGAGATTATAACTGTATTAGGCCAACTCTAATACCTTACAAAGACAAAGTTGAGCAATTTTAAAGACATTCGATGATGTCACAGTGAAATGTATACCTCGAAGCCTCAATCATAAGGCCAACTTAATGACACAAGTTGCCTCAGGATACAAAAAAAATCCTACCTACCTTGAAAGCAATGATGACATCAAATGCCTATAATTCTGATGTGAGAACTCAATCTTAGAAGAGATCAGTAATATCAACATTATTAGTCCTAATAATGGGAAGGAAAAAAAAGATGATTGGAAGGAGCCAATTATTTAGTATCTACAGAACTCCAATGAAGGGGGAAATAATTCCCTGAAGCATAAAGCCAAAAGATATATATTATGGGGTGAACCCTTAGAGATTTTTAAGCGAGGGGCTGATGGCCTATTACTCAAATGTCTGGGGACTGACAAGGCTAAGTTCACAATGGCAGAAATCCATGAAGGAATATGTGGTGCACACCAGTCAGACATTAAAATGAGGTGGTTAATCCGTCGATATGGCTATTTTTGGTCAACTATCTTAGAAGACTATATCAACTATGCCCAGGGTTGTAAAGCTTGTCAGTGACATGGGTCAGTACCTAAGGTGCCTACTGCTAGCCTACATTCTATCATAAAGCCCTAGCCATTTAAAGGATGGGCCCTTGACATGATAGGCAAAGTTAGGCCAACATTGATAAAGAGGAATTGTTTTATTTTGGTTGCCACAGATTATTTTACAAAGTGGGTATAAGCCATATTGAGATGTTAATGAAAGAGATGTAATATGTTTTATAAAAGAAATGATAATACAACAATTTGGAATCCCTCAATCTATCACAGTCGATCAAGGGTTGATATTCAATGGGGAGCTCAAGTGTAAGAGTTGGCCCGAGATTATGGGTTCAAAATCTTGAACTCAACTCCATATTATGCCCAAGCAAATGGACAAGCTGAGGCGAACAACAAAATTATCAAAAACAATTTACTAAAGATGGTAGACAATAATGCTTTAAATTGAGATGAATTTCTATCTAATGCAGTCTAGGCATATCAAACATAAAAAAGATAAAGTATTGGAACCATGCCTTTTGCATTAGTGTACAAGCATGATGCAATATTACCTTTGGAAATCACTGTACAGTCTCTAAGGGTAGCAAATCAGAATCAGCTAAGCCATATTGAATATGAAAAAGTCATGATGTCTGAATTAGATGATCTTGATGAAAGACAAATTGAGGCTCTTAACTCGATTATTTTGTAAAAGCAAAGAGTAGCTGAGGTCTATAACAGGAAGGTAAAAACCAAATCATTCCACAAAGGGGAGTTGGTATGAAAAGTTATCCTACCTATAGGAACTAAGGATCCTTAACTAGGTAAATGGTCCCCAACATTGGAATGACCATTTCTAGTAAGCGAAATTCTAGATGGTAATGCTTATAGACTAATGTAAGAACATATACGAAATATTAATGGAAAGTACTTAAAAATGTACAAGCCATCAATGTGGGAACAAAAGTTAATTAATATAAGATATTAAAGATGAAATATTTACAAGAGACCATAACAAAAGTACAAAATAATTGGTCAAAAAAGTTTATTTAAACATTAAAGATAGTAAGGACCACCATGTATCAATGAGTTGGTCACAATCCTTAAGCTCAGATTCACAGATAGACAATTCTACTTCTAAGTGTGGTATCTCTTCAAATTGAGAGGAATCTCGTTCCATTGCTTTCTCAAGTTCCACACTAGAAGCTTGTAAATTCTTCTTCAGTTTCCTCAGATGAGCCTTAACCCTCTCGATTTCAGCAACCTGGGCAATGATATTGTCCACCAAAGAGTCACATGTTCAATAGTTGAAGACTACTGAGACACTAGAGCATCGATTCGATTCCTCAATTTTTGGCCTTGGATTTCTTTAGCATGCCTCAACTAAAGTTGTTCATAGGTCTCACCTTGGGAAGAGAAAGCCTAGCGAAATCTTGCTCATTGGTCTATAAACAAATAACCAGGATGATGAAGCAGTAGATTGTTGGAGTTGATAAATGCGGCATTAACTGCCGGATTCAATAACATAGCTGATGGCCTAGTTGTAAAGTAAGATCAAAGCATTGCTAGAGCATGATGCAGCTGCTTTGAGGGAAAAGGTGAAGGTGATGTTGAAGGAGAAGGGCTTGTACTCCCTATGGTCCCCAAGGTAAAAAGCTTGGCTCGAGAAAGTAGTTGAGCCAAACGTCTAGAACCTCCAATAATAGTTGAACTGGTCGGCAATGATTCAGAGATAGATGGCTCAATAGGAAGCTTTAAGGTCTTGATCATAGGGGTGGCGGGTGAAGTGTCTTCGAGAACCTTTGGTGGGACCACTTTAGGAGCATCAAGATCTTGGAAGGCAGGCTTAGCAGATGGAAAGTCTAGGTCCATCACCTTAGCTGATGACTCCTCACCTAGAAAGGTATTGTGGTCTCTAGAGAAATCGTCAAATTCCCCTTTGCTAGGGGATGTTCTCTGTCATGACTTTTGGCTGCTTCCTCCTCCTCTACAGCCTTTCTTGAAACTTCGGCTTTTTGTCTCTTGACTTCAGTTCCTTCTTATTTTTGTTTGTCTTCTTCTTCCTTTGTTCTTTTTTCTTCCTCAAGCCTCTTTTTCTCTTCCTTCGCCTTTCTCTCTCTTAGTTCATCCCTTCTTTTGGCCTCTTTAAGTAGGCATTTTCTTTCTTTAGCTTCTTTCTTTCTCTCAGCTTCCTCTGCAAGCTTCTTTTCCTTTTCTTCTTTCTTCTTCACTTCTTCCTCTTGTTTTCTCTGGACTTCATTAATTTCTTAGTTTTTATTTCTCATTTCCTCCTTTCTTTAGTTCTTCTCTTCTTACTTTCTCCTCTCCTTTTCCTCCTCCTTTTTTCTTTTCTCCTCACTCTTCTTCTCTTTAGCATCTTTCTGCTCCTCTTCCTATGAGTGAGCAAGTTGATCATTTAGTGCTTTGGTTCACTTTTCTAATTCAAATTTCTTACATTTTTTTCCTCAACTTTCTTTTGATTAAGAGCCTCGAGCTCGAATTTGGTTTTCTTCAAAATCTCTTATTTCTCCAAGAGCTCCTAGCATAGCCTATCCTTATTAGAAAGGACAACCGCTTTCCTTTTCCTCCTTGCCAGGTCAACCTCTCCCTTAACGTGAGGCTTAGCCTTAATGGCTCGAATAATTGGCCTTTGATGCTTGGCCATATCTTTCATGGAAAATTTTTTAATGTCCTCTTGGCATCTCAATTTCCCCAGACCACCATCGGGCTACTTGTCTTGACGAGATAAGGCTGAAAGGGTAAGTACAACATGAAGAGGGGCCACTAGAAAGTTTTATTCCTGTCAACACCCAAATTTTGACTCGAGTGATGTGATAGCATAAGAATAGCATAACAACATTTAGGCATTAAGACTCTAAGCACCCTCAGCTTAGGAAGAGCAAACCCAGACTCTAGGAGGTTAGGCATCCCCAAAGAGGTCTTTACGAATACTTTAGTCACAAATAAATCAGTCAAAGCACCTCATTATAGCCTAAAATGCATTATTTTTGGACAAACTCTAATTTCACTCAAAAGCACCAATAAGACTTTGGGGGTCCACATTTTAGAACCCCATTCATGTCATCAGTAAGTTCCACCTCCTGTAAGTCTTTCTCCAGTAAGGCATCACAAATAAAAAAATTACCATTTGGCCTTTTTGCCTTCAAAGGCCTAGAACCTACTATCTGTCATCCAGATCACTGAATTTCTCTATCTACATAAGCCTTCTTGTCATGAAGCATCGTAGGCAAAGAATTCACAGTTTCATCTTTTTCGACTTGCAGGAAAAAAATTACTATTTTACCCTTTTCACTCAGAGAATCTACCTTTGAACCCTCAAAGGATCCCCGGAGCCTCTCTTGTGGTCCAAATGGTGTAATTTTAGATCCTTTGCATCCTTGAGTCCCCTACTCTAAGGAACTCATCATAAACCAAACACTGCTCGAGAATGACAACAACCAATCTCTCAATCTATGGTAACCCTGACTAAGAAATGACTTTTGTAGAAGCTCTCAGAAACTCATCTAATCTTCGAATCCAGAAAGGTCAGTCGCCATATCTTGGCCTAGGCCTTACTTTCAAATCTCTAGGTTTGAGAAAAGAGTTTCGAAGTCTCAAACCTCTAGGAAATCTTAAATCTTCTCTAGAAGGTCAAAAGGCTGTTTTCCCACTTTTTGCTCTTATGGAGCGAAAATATTCTCTAGACCTCCCAATTAAGATCAGTTGGTGTCCATTTCTTTAGAATTGTGAGGCCTTCAAAAATCTGTTTAAAGAGCAAGAACTTTTGACAAATCTATCTGACAAGATTCTCTCAAATACTCCAAAAAGTGCGACTAATTAAGTCTAAAAATCAGGTGCTCAACCGACTCCTAGGAGTGCATCTAAAATTGAAAATTTAGATAGTCAGTGGCCACACCACTATAAATTCAAAGCCTCGAGACTATCAGATCTACACTAATTTATAGAAAATCCATGGCCCAAGCAATCATTTCTACCTAAACCTAGAAAAAAATGCGTTTTATCTATATTTGGTACGCGAAATGACCTTAAAAGTTCTCCCGGTCCCGGAATACAGCAAGGTCAGAGCCATTTTCTCAGTTTTATCCTTGTCTTCAATAAAGCATTTCATAAAACTCCTGGTTTAGGAAATGCCTGGTCATTCAATTTCACCCAATTTGTTCAAGTGACAGTGGTTCGAAAAACCCTCGGTAGCTACCTGGGGACCCAATGACCAGTTTGTCAGCTTTGTAGCTCTAAGACTCTTCAAGCTTCAAATCCCCTGGATATGGTCCAAGGCAGCATTTTACAGAAAAACCAGTAGCATCCCTATCCAATTCTGTCAAATCACTTGAAAAATGGTTTTTGACCTAATTTCCTACTCAGGTACTGTAATCTCGTGTAGTCAAAAGCTGTGAATCACCTGAACCTAGGGTCATCTATCACTGTGCCACCCTTAAATCAATTTTACCATCTTGCCCACTCAGATTACATCTAGGAGCTTTTTTGGCCAAAAATCTTAATTTTACCCCTTACCCTTTTCATAATTTGGTTCTGACTAGACCAGTGCGACCGGAGCATATGTGACCTCTAAAATTGACCTTAATTGGGGCCGACTTCCGAGCTCAAGAGCTCGTGAGGAGTGATGACAGAGAGAGGGTTCAAAAAAATTAGAAAGCAGATATTATTCAAAATGAGTTAAAAGATGAGATTTTTTGCATTAAATGCATTCTCATCTTTACGCCTTTTTTGGTAACCTTTGGATTTGAATCTTTCAACCCTCTTTCTCACTCTCCACCCTTGGATGGTTGGTTTGAATTTCAAATCCCTATAGAGTCTCTCATTGTCCTCCATTAGGCATCTCAGGCATCCCCCTTTAGGTTTGAAATCAATGAGAGTATGTCAAAGGGCATCTCCCATGTCACCCACATCTCTCTCTCCATCCACCCTCGATAGGACACCCTTCATCTCACCATTCACTCAAAAAACATAAACCTAATCTCGCCCTCCATGAAGCCAAGTCACCCATCCATGCCCCTTAGCCTAAATCAATCCTCACCCTTCACCTAGATATAATCCTAGCCCTCCACCTAAATTAGGATAGACATCATCCTAGCCTTCCATGTAGCAACCCCCAAGCTTCATCCCAACCCTCCATTTCACCAATTTGGGGCTATAATGCAGCTTAGGGTTGGCAACAAAAAACCTCAAATCCAAAGGAGAGAGGAAGAAGAAAAAGAAGAAAAAGGCAATGATTCATCAACCCTAGGTCCTTTTCAGCCCAAGGTTTGCCTAAACATGTGTTCAATTCACTTTCCCCTTCATCATATATCAAATTAGTACGTTGTTATGCTGTCCAATTAATGCTAGAGCACTGCTCTAATTCGGGTTACACAATAGAGGCTCAACAACCTCTACTTGCTTTCATTTTTGACCCCTTTCCATGTCGATTTTTGTATGATTTTTGTAGAGGGCTGATTGAGCCCAAATTTGATTATTTTAGACTATACATATACATGATATGCTGTATTTAATTTCATGAATTTATGAGTTGTGGAAGACCTCGAGATGGCCCCCTAAACAGACCCAAAAAATTGGATCTTTTAAAACCTAGTTTTGATGAATATTTATCGATTTTTGTTTGAATTTTGTATGCATGATATGAAGCCCAATTTTTTATATGATGTTTATATATATACTTCCTACTAGCCTGCCAAATTTAGAAATTTCAAACACCCCTAAGGAGTCCAAATGGCCGAAATAAGGCTGTTGGATTTTTTGTCTAGGCCTAACGCCTATTTTTCAAGGGAATTAAAAAATAGGCATTGTAAAAGTAGGCATCAGATGCATAAACAGGCATTAGATAAGTATAGACTTATCATATATGGTTGGAAAGATCTCTTTCTCAGCTTTTCAAATTCACCGACCACACTCAAATTGGAATTTTGTGGAGAGAGATATGCCCTCCAGAGTACAAACTATCCAAACCCAATGCCTATTTTTTTAATCTGTTAAAAAATAGGCATTGATAGCATAAACATGCGTCAGTTTGAAAAACAGGCATTAAACAAGTATTGACTTATTATATATAGTTGGAAAGATCTCTCTTAGCTTTCCAAATTAATCGACCATGCTCAATTTAGAATTTTGTGGAGAGAGATATGCTCTCTAGAGTATAGACTGTCCAAACCCAATGCCTGTTTTTTAAGGGAATTAAAAATCAGGTGTTGATAGGAAATATAGGCATTGGAGAAGTTTAGGTGTTGAGATCTAGGACCCACCCTAGTGAACCCTGACCTTCTCTAAAGCCTATATATAGGCAATTGATATCTTGAAATTCATCTATGTGCTTAGGCACCTCTGTAGGCCCTATTTTCAAGCATCAGGATGAATTTTAGGTGTTAGGTCTGTGAAAGTCAAGTGAAACCCAACTTCAAACCAATCTATTCCACAGACATAATCTAGGAATCCTTTCATTACAAATACCTCTTTCAACTTTTCCAACAATCATAGTAAGGTTGACTATACGCTTGTGATTTTCAAGTGTATCAGACGCCCAAACTTTACTTGGGAGACAACGCTTGAGTCGTGGCTGCTACATCAGTGCGACCAGGTTGAGTCAACCTACCTATTTACTACATTTCAACCCATCCCAACCTTTTACGATCTTTACTTTATCTTAGGGTCATGTCTCAGTGGTTTACGACTTAAAAACCCTAAGACTTGGCCATAGCCCAATTAGGTCATCAAAACTATACACATTGGTACAACATAGTCCCGAGCCCTATTTAGTTAACTTGTTTATATTTTACAGTAGTGCGGAGTACTCTGTAAGTATACAAATAATCTAAAATGAACCTACCTTAAATCACTCTCATAGTCAGACGTACTTGAGTAACGAGATTAGCACACATAACAAACCCTTAGAACTACATGCAGTTTGATCCCCACAAAACCCTAGAAACACTTGAACCACAAGATCTGTAAGTAGCTCAAGACTATGTCTCAAATACAACTGCAATGATCACACCACGGGGGTGGTCCAAGACCAATAACTATACATTTAATAAGCATGAACTTTAGCATAATTCAAAACATGTATGAATGAGAGAAGCCGCCCTAAAAAGGTAGGTATTTGGGGCTCCTAACAACTTCCCCAAATGTAACCAAATAACTTACCCTTTATCTTAGGAATGTAGACCAGTATTAGGAGTTAAAACCTTAGACCTTTGGGTCTAGACTTCTCCTTTTCCCCTGAAGAGGAGAACCGATATCCAACTTCGTCGGTTAACCCCGAGTTGGTGGCGACTCCCAGAAAAGTCTAACCCTCCTATAAAAGGGTTAGCAAACTTTAACGTACCAGCATCACACGCCGAAGAGTGGGCCTAGAAATCACAAGCGGGCAGGGGAAACTGAACACTTCCTATACGCCGATGTCCATAATTCCATTAAAATAGAACTAATAAAAGGCAAAGAAAAGATAGGTATAAAGTAAAGGGAGTATACTTGCCAGTAGAGAAGTCTCATATAGAGGGCACAATCGACCTTTGATCTGGCCCATCAGCTCTCGAAAGCTTTTTAGGAAGCTCGACCACCAAGTATCAAAGGAAGGTGTTAACTCTGGAACTCCGTTGAAGGGTGGGACATAAAGTGATACCACCGCTAAACTATTTTTCCCATCTTCTTGAGGAATAATTAGTTTGAGCTAGGGGTTAAGTCTCCCATGGTAGTTTAAAGTGAAAATAGGAGAAGTAGGGATACATTGAACAAGTTTGAACTATAGAGCGCACATGTTAGGACAGTAAGCTTCGACGTGTTCAGATTTATGGAAAACAGGTTGGTCTTGAGAATAAATACAAGATACCGAAGTCCTTAGGCCTTGAGCTTAGAATGTTGAGGAGGTGATAAATGTCAGCCAAGGTAACTGATGTAGGACCATCCGAGAGCAAGAAAGAGTTCAAGGTAGGGGATTAGAAAACCAAAAACGCAAAGATAAGGGATTGATTGAAAGGCATATTTGTTTTAGAGGAAAGAATGGCTTTGGTGAGACCAGCTTCTCCCATTTCTTTTGCTTTTGGGTGAACATGCGATCCACCTAATCAACCCAAGAATGGTTGGATTTGCACCAAAAGTTGGGCTTGAGCTTTTTTTCCCATTCATCCCAATCGATGCTCTTAGCATAAAACAATGGAGCTCCATGAAGATAGACCAGGAAGTAGTGTGGCAACCGAGGTGAGGTTTCCTTTAGAAAGGTGAGACCCAAGCCGTAATGAGGGATCTCGAGGCTTAAAGAAGCGGCTTCAGAAGATAGCTCGATAAGGATTGCTCTAGACATGGCATTGTCAGCTACGCTTAAGATGCATAACTTTTTAACTATAAGCAATGTGGTATTAGTTTCAATGGTAGGAATTTCCCCTTTTTCCCTTTGCTCGGTAGGGGAGGAAGGTTCAATAGATTTAACGTCAATAGGTGCAATTTGCTTCACTCAGGCCATAAAACAACAATGAAGGTGAAAGATTGAACAAAATTGGAAGAAAAAGACGAAGGAGTTGAGAGAAAAGAAGGCATCGATTGAGAATAGAAATGATTTTGTTGAAATGAAAGTGGAATTTATAGAAGACGACTGACATAATGGCGTTAGTACTATAAAATGACAGAAAATCAACATGTGTTTGGTTAGGATTCAAACCAGACATATTCGGGGGGCATTTGTTAGCATATATTTTGAAATCTGCCAGTCAATAAAAGATACATGGAGCTAAGTAATAGCACAACAAGCGCTTATGGAATGAGCCACGTTGGACAGAAGATGAAGCGGGCAAGGTGCTCCAAGTGGATGACAACCATTTTCACACTAAGTAACGCATGACCTAGTTAACAAGTAAGATATCTCAGAATTCAAACTAAAAAATGGTTAGACAATGAACATGGGGAAGAAACTATGGTGTCGTGGGTAGACTTCTATAAATGAAGAAAGAAATAACAACAACACACGACACAATCAATCATCATCAACAATATCTTTTATTTATAGTGGTAGCATTAGATTAGGCATAGTAGTAGCTCAATCCTGTAG
>JAOXJP010180109.1:0-12479 GCA_025762735.1 Platanus orientalis
AAACAGGCAACATGCTCAAAGCCTCCCAATGTATAAGTACGGGTATAACTCTGACTTCCCTTCAATGACGAGGACTCAAAAAAGAAGATGGTTGAGGCAACAGGCCTTAACTCAACAAGGAAATCAGGGCCAGGTTCCAAGTCAAGAATCAAGATTGCAGCAAGATAGATAGGGAGAGGCCATCCAGCACTAGATGGTCAAATATGCCCAACTTGATGGTCAATTCGACACGTCGTTCGATTATGAATCGAGTAAAAGAGAACACAAAAGTTGGAAAGGGGATACTACCCCATGCTTAATGTCAATGACAATTAGGAGCTTAGGCTTAATGCGTGCTTATCGGTTGAAAACCAAGGAGGGCCCAGAAAGCTCAACAAGAAAAGCCACAAGACACCTCAATAGCAATCTAGACTAAAGAAGGAAAGGCTCGACAACAAAAGCGTATGACATGGACGGGCATGACAGAACTGCCATAAGACGAAGATGACTTTATTGATTTTGAGAAGGAAGGGCTGTTCACCGAATCCTTTACACCTTCATAATCGATTATGGACAATCTTCCTGCTGACAAGGGTCATTTAGCCAATATTCGATTTAGCAGTTACCCACAGACGGAGGTTGATTGTAATATGATCCTCACACTGCCTGTCGAATTCAAAGCCCATTAGGACCAGGTTTCTGAAGTAGAAAAGGAACTTTGGGACATTATCTTAGAGAAACCAGCAGCCATAGAGTTGGAGGACAACATGTCAAAAGTAGACAAGTGCGGTACAAATACAAAGGAGAATAAAGGTAAGCTTGTTTTTGACAAGCCTTCTAAAAATATGACCCAACATTTAAAACACTTATACATAAAGGAACACATGAAGGGTCGACCCGTTAATAGGGTGTTAATCGATAATAGGGCAGCTATAAACATTCTTCCCTTATCGATGATGAAGAAATTATCAAAGGTCGATAGCGACCTAGTGCCGACAGATGTGTCTATCTGCGGTTTCTAAGGAAACGCTACCCGGACCAAAGGGGTCTTCCCACTCGAATTATGAGTAAGGAGTCGAGCATAGGTGAATGCATTCTTTGTGGTTGACACCTCCTCGAATTATAACGCACTGCTTAGAAGAGATTAGATACACTCAAACTGGTGTGTCCCATCGTCTTTGCATCAAATGTTATTGTTTTGGAATGATAGTAATTGTGTCGAAGTCATATATGCAGATCAAAAACCATTCTTGACCTCAACAAACAATGTCGAGGCCCATCTTTATGATGACAACGTCGGAACAATCAAGCTTGTCGGATAAGACAGTGAAGGAAAACCTACTGAGGTTACCGTACAGAAGAATCGAGAAGATGAGATCTCGATGAGCAAGGAGTTCAGTGAATTGTGCAAAGAGCTAGTCAACCCTGAAGCACCAATAGGGCTAGAAAAGTCCAGCTCGAAAAGCAAAGAGGGGTCAAATGACTGATCTAAGCAAAAACAATGAGGGGGCCATACGAATGGCCATGAAAAGACTGTTAGGGTACTTGACAAAGAAAAGAGTCGAGATGTATCTTGTCGAATGTAATACACAAGAGTTACCCTGTGAGCATGAAGCCATAAGAGTGGAATAATTAAGAATGTCCCCTACCAAATTAGATGATTTAAGGGCCGAAGTATAAGATGAATTGAGAGAAGTCAATTTGGGTACCACAGAGGACCCATGAATAATGTATGTCAGTACCAAGCTCGAGGAATCAGAATTTGAGAAGATCATGAGTGTCTTAAAGCAATACAAAGATTGCTTTGCTTGGGAATACTTGGAGATGCTCAGGCTGGATAGAAGGCTTGTTGAGCATCAACTGCCCACGAAGGATGGCTACTTTATCTTCCAGCAACCCCCTCGATAAATGACTAACGAGGTAATCTTGAAGGTCAATGAGGAAATTGAAAGGTTGTTGGCGGTAGGGTTCATCCGCCCTACCAGGTATGTCGAATGGCTCTCGAACATAGTACCAGTTGTAAAAAAGAATGATAAACTCAGAATTTGCATTGACTTTCGAAACCTTAATACTCCCACTCCTAAGATGAATATCCCATGCCCGTGGTTGATTTGTTAGTTGATGGGGTAACAAGACATTGGAAATTATCCTTTATGGACTTACATTTTGGTTATAACCAGATTTTTATTAATGAAAAATACATTCATAAAACTGCTTTTCGATGTCTAGGATCGATAGGTATATTTGAATGGGTAGTTATGCCCTTTGACTTGAAGAAAGCTAGGGCGACATACTAGCAGGCCATGAATTACATTTTCCACAACATGGTTGGAAAATTTATGAAAGTATATATCGATGATGTAATGGTGAAATCCCAGGATTTTGATAACCACCTGCTCGATCTGGAAAAGGGATTTCTCAGGATGAGAAAACATCAATTAAAGATGAACCCTTTGAAATGTGCATTTGGAGTAAGTGCTGGAAACTTTTTAGGCTTCCTGGTGCATTATCAAGGGATCGAGATAGACCAGAACAAAGCCAAGGTGATTATTCAAGCTCGGCCACCTTCTACAAAGAAGAAAGTGCAATGATTTCTTGGGCAAATTAATTTCCTTAGACACTTTATTTCTAATGTGGTAAGAAAAACAAAAGTGTTTTCACCAATACTGTGAATGAGGGGGAACAAAGAATTCGAGTGGAAAGAAGAGCACCAACAAGCCTTCGAGAAGATCAATGAGTATTTATCAAATCCACTAGTATTGATGCCACCCAGAAAAGACAAGCCTTTGAAGTTATATATTTCAGCCACAAAAAACTCGATAACAAGCTTATTGGCTCAAGATAATGAAGAAGGACACAAATAGTCAGTGTTCTACTTAAGTCGAGTCTTGCAGAAGGGCGAATGTAATTATCCTATGATAGACAAATTATGTTTAACATTATATTTTACATCAATGAAATTAAGACATTATCTTCTGTCACATGTGGTTTATATCGTGGCCCAAACTGATGTATTCAAATACATGTTGTCACAACCTATGGCAAAAGGTAGAATAGGGAAATGGAGTCTCGCACTCCTCGAGTTTGATCTTGTCTACATCTCACAGAAAGCGGTGAAGGGTCAGGCCTTGATAGATTTCCTGGCTGATCATCCCTACCACTCTGTTCAGACAAGAAGCGAGAATAATTGCATTACCCTCACCCCTTGACAACTGTATTTTGATGGGTCCAGGACTAACAAAGGATCTGGTATAGGGATAATAATCATTTCTCTAAAAGGAATAGTTACAGAACTAAACTTTAGATTGGAAGAGAAATTTACCAACAATGAGACCGAATATGAAGCCTTGGTTCGAGGATTATTAATCCTACATGGTTTAGGAGTAAAGTCCCTCGAAGTCCTGGGGGATTCATAGTTAGTGATAAACCAAACTTCAGGAGATTATAAATGTATTAGTCCTACTCTGATAACTTATCGGAACAAAGTCGAGTAATTGTTAAAGACATTCGACGATGTCACAGTAAAATGCATACCTCGAAGCCTTAACCACATGGCCAATTTGATGGCACAAGTTGCTTCAGGATATAAAATGAGTCATATCCCCCCTGAAGGGAGCAATAACATGTCAAGTATGCATTTTAGGTGTAAGAATTCCATTTTTGAAGAAGTCCTTAATATCAATGTCATTACTTCTAACAATAGGAATGGAAAACAGGATGACTGGAAAGAACTAATCAAGCAGTATCTACAAGACCCTAGTCGAAGTGGAAATAATACTCTAAAACTCAAAACTAGAGGATATATACTTTGGGGTGATCCCCCATAGTTGTTTCAACGAGGGGCTGATGGTATGTTGCTCAAATGTCTAGGGGCCGACAAAGCCAAACTCACAATGGCTGAAGTCCATGAAGGAATCTGCGGTGCACACCAGTTGGGCATTAAAATGAGATGGTTGATCAGTCGATATGACTATTTTTGGCCAAATATCCTGTAGGATTGCATCAGATATGCCCAGGGTTATGAAGCTTGCCAACAGCATGGGCCAGTGCCTCGAGTACCAGCGGCCAACTTACACTCAGTCATAAAGCTTTGGCCATTTAGAAGATGGGCTCTTGACATGATAGGAAAAGTCAGGCCGACTTAAATAAAAAGAAATCACTTCATTTTAGTTGCCATAGACTATTTTACAAAATAGGTGGAATGCAAGACATATCGAGACGTTAATGAGAGGGATGTAATACATTTTATAAAGGAAATGATAGTGCATCAATTTGGAATTCCCCAATCCATTACCGTCGACCAAGAGTTGAAATTCAATGGAGCTTGAATACGAGAATTTGCCCAAGATTATGGATTCAAAATAGTAAATTCAACTCCGTACTATGCCCAGGAAAATGGACAAGCAGAGGCAACGAACAAAATAATAAAAAATAATTTGCGTAAGATTGTAGACAACAATGCTGCCAGTTGTGACAAATTGCTATCTGATGCTGTTTGGACATATTGAACATCTAAGAGATCAAGCATGGGGACTACGCCTTACACACTGGTGTATGGGCATGATGTGGTTCTACCATTAGAAGTCACAGAATAGTCTCTAAGGGTGGTAAATCAGAATCAATTAAACCATATTGAATACCAAGATGCCATGATGTATGAAATGGATGACCTTGGGGAGAAACAACTCAAAGCCCTCAATTCCATTGTTTCTTAAAAACAGAGAGTGGCTGAGGTTTATAACAAAAAAGTGAAAACCAAATCATTCCATGAAGGAGAATTTGTATGGAAAGTCATCTTGTTGATTGGGACTAAAGATCCCATACTAGGTAAATGGTCCCCAACATGGTTGGGACCATTTCTCGTAAGTGAAGTACTAAACGACAATGCTTATAGATTAATGCAGATCGAAGGATAGGAACATGTTCGAAGTATCAATGGAAAGTACCTAAAAAAGTATAAACCCTCGATGTGGGAACAAAAGGTGACTAATATAAAATATTAAATGTAAAAGGTTACAAAAATGGCCAAAACAAAAGTACAAAAAAATAATTGGTCAGAGGTTTTCATGAGAAAACAAAAGCCAGTTAAGACCACTAGGTGTCAATGACCTGATCATAGTCTTTAAGCTCTGCCTCACAAGTCGACAGTTCTCCTTTAAGGCACGATATTTCCTCAGAGTGAAGAGAATCTTATTCCATCACTTTCTTGAGCTCTATACTAGAATTCTAAAGATTGTCTCTTAACTTCTGGAGATGGGCTTCGACTTTCTCAATCTCAGCTATTTGAGCATTTATGTTGTCCACCAAAGAGGAAACATGTTCGATGGTTGACGACTGTTGGGATAGTAGAGTGTCTAGTCGAGCCTTTAACTCTTAACCATGAACCTCCTTGGTACGTATTAGTTAAAGTTGTTCACGTGATTCGCTTTGAGAAGAGAGGGCTAGGCGAAGTCTAGCTCATTGATCGACAGATAAATAACCAGGATGTCGAAGCAGCAGATTGATGGAGTTAACAAATATAGAGTTGACTGCTGAATCCAAGAGTACAACCGATGGACCAGTCATGAAGCAAGATCGAAGCATCGTCGAGCCTGATGCAACTGATCCGAAGGCAAAGGAGAGGGACATGAAGATGAAGAAGACCTTGTTATCCTTGCTACCATGGAGGTGGAGAGCTTAGCTTGAGAGAGAAGCTAAGCTAAACAACCAGAAATCTCTTGGGGAAGCTGGGCTAAAACAACTGCCAACAATGACCCTAAGGAAAGAGGCTCGACGGGAACCTTCAAAGTCTCAGTAATTAGGGCATGGAGTGAGGAACTTTCATAACCTTCCATTGAAACCTTCTGTAAAGAGTTTGGAACTGGAGAAGTTAAATTGACAGATGGTGGATCGAAGTCCATCAGCCCAACTGATGATTCCTCAGCAAGAGGAATGTCATAGTCTCGAGGTGGAACATCAATTTCTCTTTGATCAAGGGCATGACCTATATTAGGATTTGTAATCATTGCCTCATCTTCAGCAGCCTGTCCTAAGGCTTTAGCTTGGTATTCCTAGATAATAGTCTTTTCTTGTCTCCATCTTTCTTCTTCTTTCTTTCTTGTCTCTTCCTTGAGTTTTTTGTCTTCTTCTTTTGTCTGTCTTTCTCTCTACTCATCTCTTCTTTTAGCCTCCTCGAGCTACAATTTTCTCTCTTCCTCTTTTCTTCTTCTCTCTGCTTCCTCCACAACTTGTCTCTCTTCTTGTTCTTTTTCTCTCTTCTTATCTTCATCTTTCCTTTTCTCCTCCTCTTCTTTTCTCTTTCCGTCTTCTTCTTTCTTTCTCTTTTCTAACTCTCTCTTATCTTTTTCTTTTTGTTCTTCTCTCTCTATTTCTTTTTCCTACTCTTGTTTTTTCTATCGTACTTCATTTATCTATTTCTCTTTGCTTTGTACCCTCTCAATGTCTTTAGCATCTCATTTGTTTTTCCTTCTTTCTTCTTTTATTTGTTTCTTTTCTTTTTGTTTCCTCCTTTCCCTTTCCTCAATGCTCAGCCTTTTCTCTTCCTTCTTCCTCTCATCAATAGCTTTTTGTTTATCCTCCCACGAACGAGCTAGATTACCATTTAATGTCTTGGTTCATTTTTCCAACTCGAACCTCATCTGTTCTTTCACCTCATCAACCTTCTTTTGGAGTTAAGGATTCTTTGCTTTGGAGATTTTACGATGACGGCTACAATGTTCAAGGTTCAACGGAAAGAATAATTTTTGGCTACTCAGGAATACTGTTCAAGGTGGAAGAATTTTATCTTGTGCACTATTTCTAGGTATACTCTGTACATAGTCATGGCATAGGCGAATGGATCACATTTGTGTAAGAAGTTTGGTAGATTTGAGCATGTGGGGTGATTTACTCTATGGTGAGAGATTTAGGTTTGGTGAGCATTGTGCTTATGGGGTTTGGTGAGCATTGTGCTCATGGAAAGCAACATGCAGGTGTTACTTTTGGTGATTCTTCTTTGATGCATCCAAGCAAGCAGGTTATGAAAGATGAAGATTCTAGAGTTCAGTTGGAGGTAGAGTTGGAGTGTGATACTCTTATTTCGTTGGGATGTGAGGATACTGTTTTAAACCCCATTAAAGGTTCTAGATGTTCAACAACATAGAAGTGTGCCTAACTTGGACATTAGCCCTCCAATCAGAGTCATTTTTGAATGCATGGTTGCAAATGCATTTAGTGCTGAGGAGCCAACAGATATGTCAACAAAGCTGGGTTTGGTGATTGAGTTCAAGGGTGGCTTAGACTCTATTAGTTTGAAAGAGAATTGATTGCATACCCTTTGGGTTTGGTGGAAAAGATGATCAAAGAGCTTTGTTCAATTTGATTTAGTGGAATTCAAGGCAAGGTGGAAATTTTTTAGAAAGTATCTTGAATTCAGTCCGTTTCAGCATGTTTCTCGCGAGAGATGTGCGCCAATGAGATTTGTTTAGGAAAGTGAGTCGTTTGGGGTTATTTAATCACTTAACAACTTAGGGTTTCTTAGGTGTGTGTCACCTATAAAAGGTTGCTTTTATGGGTTTTGGAGGCTATAGAAGATTGTGGGAAGAGAGAGACTTTGATGAGAGGTAAAAACATATTTAGTGTTGGAGAGTTCTTCTTGGGTTTTTCCTAAGGGTTTTGTCTTTGAGTTTGGGAACTTGTCGTTGTGTATTTTGTATTCTTCTTTATTCTCCATTTTAGTGAAAGTTATTGATCATCTTCACCCATAGATGTAGGCAATCTTGCCAAACCACGTTAAACTTTGTTTTGTATGGTTGTTCTTTGCTGTTTACTACTTTCTTGCATTGTTTTTGCACATTGCATACTTGAATCCAATCCATGATTGTTCTGCTGTGCATTGAACTAGTCCATAAATCATGTAGAGAAAGGAACATTTACATTGAGCTTAGTCCTAATAGATAAGTGGGAAGCAAACCAAGTTTTAGCATTATATTCACAAAACAAAAGGCAATGATTAGTAGACTCTATAGCAAAATTACAAAGATGGTAAGTAGGGTCCACATCTATATTTCTTTTTCTCAAGTTGGATTTAGTGGGGACGGCATCATTGTAAGTTTTCCAAATGAAATGTTTTATTTTTTTGGGAATGAGGAGATCCCAAAGTTTGTTCTAAGGAAACTGAAGTTCAGGGTGCGGGGGTTGGGGGGGGCAGATAAGCTGTTTTTACAACAAATTTACCCTTCTTATCATTATGGGGATTGATGCTTAGGGGAATTTTTGTGATGTAATTTTCCATCACAGGGGATAAAAAGGAGGTAATGGGATTTAGGTTTCATTGTCTAGAATCATCATCAATGATATCCAAACAATTGAGAGAAGGTAGGGAGGCAATGTCCGCTGTGAGTTTGAAAGAGTCAGTAAACAAGATCCATGGATCCTACCAAAGATTGATAAAGGCCCCATAGCTCACTTGCCATCTTAAATATTTCCTTAAAAATCCTTTCCTTTTGAATACTCTTTCAAGCCCAGTATGAATTATTTGTATGCTTTGAGACAAGAAAATTAACTCTTAAGGTAATAAAGAGATTTAAGGAGGTGGACCTTTGTTCCAATACATATAAATTACAATTGTTCCTTGTGGACAGACACAACTATGCCTTCTTTTTTTTCTTCTTCTATTTTTTGTTAAGTTGTCTGGTTTAGCAATTCAACAAAGCCTTATCCTAATCATTTTTAGTTGGTTACACCAATCCTGTTGTGCTACTATGCTCTATCTATGCCCATTTCTTCTATTAAATTGTAAGAACTCAAGTCTTTCTTGACAACAACTTTATTCATTTTGTGTCTTTCACTTGTCCTTTTAACACTTTCAGCCTGTTCCATGTTCTCACCGGTACAATCATTGTCCTCTGCTGCACATGACCATATCATCACAATCTACTATCTCTGTCTTGTCACATAATGGTTGAACCAACACTAAGATTTTGTATATGTATACATTTTTTATTATATCATTTATTGTCTTACCACTCACCCATCTCAACATATTCATCTTGGCTCCACTCATCTAACGTATATGTTATTTCTTGGTTGCCTCTAAAAATCATGATTGGTCTTATAGCTGTCTAGTAAAACTTCGTTTTTGATTTTAATGGTATTTGTTGGTCACATAACACTCCAAACGCAGAAATCCAATTCATCCACCCTACTCAAATTCCATGAGCAATGCCCTCTTTAATCCCTTTCTCACGGATGATTGAACAAAGATAACAAAAATGATCACTCTAGGTATCTCTTAATTATCAATTGTAACTACTGTCTCATTTTTATTCCTATTTTATGAGATTATTTTACATATTCCATTTTATTCTAGCTAATCTTCAAAATAATTTATTTTAAAACAACCTTTTATAGTTTTAAGTTGGTATTTACCTTCTCTCTTGTCTTATTTATCAAACTGTTGGTGGTCAACAAAAATTTTATCTTGTCATCAAGTCAACCCATGTGGATCTCCGATTCGGGCAATCAAAAGACGGGTTCAATTATGCCTCTAGACTGAGGATTTTTTTAACAGAACAAAAACACCCAATTTGATAAAAGATATAACTTTCATTAACTAAAACAAAACACAATATGAATCAATACAGTTCCTTTAAACAGATTGCCACAGGCCTTCTCTTGAAGTTAAAGGAGGACTCCGTTGAATCCGAATGTAAAATAAAATCGATTTTTCTAATGCAAGACTTTGAGATAGACTACTAACTAAACATAGGCTAGCTACTACAACTACGATAAAGATAGATTATTTGATGTGTGTTGGATTGGATCCATCTTCCATCATTGTCTTCCCTATTTATAAGATCTCTTCAATGGCATTATTGTTGTCATGTTCATAAGCAACCGTTTTTTTGTTTAGATCATGGGTATTTCACTTATTATCTGGTTCAAGCTGTGGGTCTTCCCATTTACTGGTTAGTTCACCCATGACTATCATGTGGGACAATTGTTGTGTGTTACCATGCTCGTCTCTCCGTCTTCTACTTGACATGTTATAATCGATAACCGTCCGCTGAATCATTATCCCTTGCCACATGTCTATCACTGATTGACAGATTTCAAATTGTGGTCTAACACAAACCATAGCATTGACAAAATCATACATCATGGGACCTCTTTCTATATATGCTTAGTCAACTCATCCATAACTGAGACAAAGATATGTTAGCTTAATGCTAATTTCTAATGTAAACTTACTGTGATTAAAAACTTGCTTGTATCTCTTCCAATTGTTTTAATACTTTTTTTTTTTTTATAGTAAAATGTTGACTCTTTATTTAAATTAAGATGGATTACAAGGACTAAGGTACTTTGTCAGGGCTTCTTGTAAACAAAAGTGGTGGTAATCCCGCCACTTTGGTAACAAAGATATATTAGCTTTTATATATATATGAGACCCAGTTGGGATAAGGCTGTTTGTTGTTGCTGTATATATATATGAGACCCCTTTATTTGACAAAGGGAACCCACCAACTCTCCATGCACCCTATTCATATAATTTCTCCTAGAGGTTTTCTCATGATCCACAGTATTCTATGATTACAAATAAAGAGTTATATCATGATTGAATAATTATGCCTTTTCGTTGTCCAATACAAACGTTATAATTGATGGATACTTGGGCTTCATGCTTTGTTCTTAGCTCTTGATATCACATTGGCATCTTTCTTGCCTAGTACATTTCTAGTATTTGTCTGGCATGGTGCGTAGTAGAAATTTGGGGTGTTGAATAGACAGAAATTTGAGATTAATCAGAACTAAAGATGAAGAAAATGGAAACTCAAGAAGCAAATAAACAAAATAAAACAAAATTAGAGAAGAATGAAAAAAGGTAAACTCAATGAAATTAGCACCATTGGAACATTAGAAATTAGCCCCTAGAGGTAAGATGGCCTATTGGAATCAGCATCTAGAGGTCTTGGTTATATCAACATCTTCAAGAAAGAGAAGATTTCAAATCTTTCCGAACCAATATGCTAGGGTAAAAACTTCACTGAAAAATTCTCTTCTTTCCATTTTAGATTAAATTAATCAAACCAAATAAAGATTGAACTTTTAGAAAACATTATAAGCGAAAGTCTTAATTAAATCACAATTAAAATTAGCAGAACCTTGGATTCATAGGTCTTTTGTTGGGCCTCCTGGACTGCATTTTATGGGATTTAAATATGAACTTTTCAGCTCCACAAATTCGAATGTGGAATGTTTTGGCATCCTCTCTGCCTCTCTGTCAACTAACACAAATCCCAAAGAATTTAAAATTTTCTTGAGCTATTTTTGAGTAAATATGTTTTCCCTTTGGCAGTAGCTTACTTCATCTGTTAGTTGATATCAAACACTTGAGATGCATGAGCAAATATTTCGTATTGGGTTCAGTTATTTGGTAATCAGCCGTAACCCTAATGTACCTTTAACATGTACAAGTATACAACTCATAAGAGCATTAGCTCACAAGAGCAGGGCTGGAGAGGAGATGAACGCAGAAAAAAACACCCGAAGGATTAGGTACGAACACCTTGCATCAGTCAAGGTCAGTATGGCATAAGGGGCTGACACATCAGCGCCTAAAGTGAAAGGCATCCCCCAAAACGTGGCTGGAGATGAGATGAATGCAGAAAAAAACACCCAAAGGATAGGTACAAACACCTTGGGCCAGTCAAGGTCAGAATGGCATAGGGGGCTGACACATCAGCATCGAAAAGTGGAAAACATCCCCCAAAAAGTGGCTATCACTACTTTTACACTTTCGCTGCAATGCAAATTAAAGGAAAATCTTGCATCTTCAGAAAAGGAGAAAATGGGGAGGTATTTATGTGAGCCAATCTCAGCCAAAATTTCCCTTTAATCATCAGCATAGGATGTTGTATATACAACTTAACTTCATGCTATCAAATTGGCCAGGCCATGTATTTTCATGCTATCAAATCGGCACTGATGTGCCCACCCCCTGACGGGGTCACATCAGCTGGAGGACCATGAGACAAAGGAGATGGTTTGACTTTGTTTTTTGTTTTATGCTTTGGTTGGGATGTTTTGTTCAATAGCTCCAAGTTGAAAGTACTTGCAAGCTTTGAATGCAATCTGCTCTTAATCAACCATATTTCCTGCTTAACTGCAAGTATGTACATAATTATGGTAGAACGCATCCACATTTTACTAAGCTTTAAAAGTACAGTTCCATGAATACAGCTTTAGAGCTGTGTCATGCTATTACTACATTCACTCTAATATCATACAAAGCAGTCTTTCAGTCGGTTCACTTACTGAGTGGGTTGGAGTTGGATATGTGGGCAGGGCCTCTTTGGTTCTCCACTTGTCCATAGATTCTTAAGGTCACCTCTCTTCTTCCCCAGAGTTAAAAAGGTTCCTGCATCGACAACAAATACTTAAACCGAATAAAATGATAAAAACAGCCAATCAGAAAACCTAAAGTAGCATCTGAAGGTTCATATATGCTACAACCAAAG
>JAOXJP010180120.1:0-12479 GCA_025762735.1 Platanus orientalis
TGGGGCTCATTCAAGGGTTTCAATTGAGGGGAGGAGTGTCGGTCCCGTTTATCCAGTTTGCGGATGACTCTTTCTTTATGGTGAAGGCGGATTTGGAAGGCTTGCAGAATTTGAGATGTTTGTTGTTAATTATGGAAACAACAACAGGCTTAAGGGTGAATTGGAGTAAATCAACGTTAAGCCCGGTGGGGGACATTCCCAATATAGGGAGCCTTACTTCAGTGCTTAGTTGCGAGGTGCAATCCTTACCGATTACCTATCTGGGTCTCCCTTTGGGGGCCAAGGCCTCAGATTTGGCCTTTTGGAATCCGGTTTTGGAGAGTATGAACAAAAAATAGTCAGGGTGGAAAGGGTAGTTTTTATCGAAAGGAGGGAAGCTAGTCATGATTAGAAGTGTGCTCGCAAGTGTGCTTATCTATTTATTATCGCTATTTCAGTCTCCTAAGATGGTTGTTAATCAGTTGGAAAGAATGATGCGGGATTTTCTGTGGGGTTCAAATAGGGAGAAGAGGGAGATTCATTAGGTTGGGTGGAAGGATATTTGCAAGCCAGTTTTGCAGGGGGGTTTGGGCATCCATTCTTGGGGGATAGTCAACAGAGCGTTGCTCAACAAATGGATGTGGAGATTTGGTGTGGAAAGGAAAGCTTCATAGCGATGGCTCATTGCTGCTAAGTATGGGGAGACATCATTCAGATGGATTAGTGGCAATCCGAAAGGGGCTATAGGATGCGGGGTTTGGATCAACATTTACAAAAGGGGGGGGAAGGCTTATTCTGTTTTGTCAGGTTCAAAATCAACAATGGAGAGCGGGTTCGATTTTGGCATGATCCTTGGTGCGAGAGAGAGCTTTTGGCCATTCTTTTTCCATCTTGTTACAGTTTGGCAGAATGTAAGTGGGGGACGGATAAAGACCACATGATCAGACCATTGGCATTTTGCTCCTGGAATTTTCAGCCTAAAAGGAATCTGAATGATTGGGAGGTTGAGGAGATGGGTTGTTTATTGGACTTGTTGGGTAGGTATTGTCTTGGGGAAACGGATCAACAGGATGAGATGGTGTGGTGCTTGGAAGAAGAAAAGGGCTTCACTGTCATATCGATGTACGAGGCGCTTGGCCCAGCTAGTCAGATCTCATTTCCGAGGGAGTGTGTATCGAATTCGCATCTGCTAACTAAAATCTCTTTCTTGTTATGGGAGTTGTGGTGGAACATGATCCTAACTTTAGACAATTTAAGCAGGAGAAGTTTGATCCTCCCCAATTGGTGTTGTTTGTGCAAGGGTGACGGGGAATTAGTTGGCCACACTTTCTTGCATTGCCCTTGGTCAACTCCATTTTGGGACTATTTTATTGGCAAATTTGGGGTTGCTTGGGTTCAATCGTGCTTGATCAGGGAGTTACTCTCATGCTAGCCGAAGCAAGCTATCAATACTGGAAGAAGCATTGGCAGGGAAATGTGGTTTTTGGTGCCGGCGGCGATATGCGGGGCTATTTGGGAGGAGCACAATAGGAGAACCTTTGAAGGTGTCATGAAGGAGCCTCGCAACATTCTCGATTACATTCTTGCGAAGGTTTATGGGTGGCTCTTCTTGGTGCAATCTAAAGAAGCTCCCCCATTCAGACTTTGGATCTTTGAATGAGATTCATACTTAATGTACTCTTGTTTGATTTTGTGGCAGCTGCTGACTATCTTTTGCGTTCTTGTTCTGAGCATTTCTCATGTTGTTCTGATTTCAAATTTATAAAATACCGTACTTGGTTTAAAAAAAAATGAGTGGAGCTTCCCAATCAAGCTTCTTGATACCTAGGATGGTGATGTCCAAGGCTGAGAGGTAGGTGATTACCCTCATTGGTATCTCTTCTTCTTTTTCTTCTTCTTATTTCTTTCTTCTCTTTATTTGTTGATGCAGGATATAATGGAAGATACCAAAATTGATGCAGGATATTTCCAAGGCTTTCAAATGAATTTAAAATAAATGATGCGAAAGAAAATAAATCAAAAATAGAGTTTAGAAACAAACATTGAAAGACTAAGAAAATAAAATCATAGAAAGAAGATGAGAATGAGTTAGAACAGAAAAGGAGGAGAAAATAGAAGAAAATAGCCCAAAATGGTATTTTTGCATTTTAAATTGAATAAAAAAATTACCAAAATACCCCTCTATTACGTAAAAAAATTCTGAAATTTATTTGGCAGTTCTTACGTGTTCAAGGGTCCTACTGTTAAAATTTCATTAAATTTTGACAAGAATTGATGGGTTAAATCACGGAATTTCAAGAATTACGTTGGGTAAATTTCCAGAGTTAAAGAAAGGGGATTCTTGGGTAAATTCTAATTCAAGAATGATGTTCGTGAGTTTGTGAGGATGGTGACGAGGCAATCCATTGCGATTGAGTGGAAAACATTCGATTTGGACCTTATTTATGTTGGTAATGCACAGGTTCTTAAGGTAACTGAAAGAAGGAAGGGGTTTGTGGCTTTGGTGCGATTCAGGGCAAGCTTAATTCCATGGTTATGTTCTGTGTTGGATCAGGATTGTAGGGAAAGTAATCCTCTGGCCTTGGTTAGAACTCAGGATGATGGGAATAAAGTAATCGTTGTGAAAGGTAGAACAAACGATCAGGGAAAATTTATGAAGATATCAGAAATTTTGAGGAATGGCAAAAAATTTATGATCATTATCTCAGGGGGGATGGGGCTTGGGGTTGGGCAAATGTGGCCTATGTACTCTGACGATTGTTCGGGGGTAAGAATTTGGTGATTCCCAAAGCTCCTGCCGTCAACCAAGTTTCATTCCCTGATTTTCCTGGGAGGGTGGTGAATGGGATTTCATACAATGGCTCCTGTCATGGAAAACCCGATGAACATTGAGGTTGTTCACCGTGAAAAAGACTAGTCCATTCGAGTGAAAAGACCTGGGAACGCTGCTGTGGAGGAAGTCTGGACCAGGTTTGTTACATGCCCACGATCTAAGGTGGACATCAACTTGGGGGTTATTGCAAAACATATATGTGAAGCATTAAACATAGTGGAGGAGGTGGTATGGATTGCTATAGGATCATCTCGGGCAATATTTGTCTGCTCTTCGGTGTCGGAAGCTGAATTTCTTTGGGATAGGAAGACAGTAATCCCCTTTGCTAGTGAGGTTGAATTTGGTAGATGGAAATCGGATTGTATAGTTATCAACTACGAAAGTCTCTTTAAGAACCGGTGGATTTGTGTATAGGGATTGCCACTAAATCTTTGGATGCAGGAGATCTTTGAGGCCATTGGGAACATATGTGGTGGTCTTCAATTGGTGGACAAAAAAATATTGAATTGTAATGAAATTCGTTAGGTTTGTTTAGAGTTGGTAAGTGGGGATCTGCGTGCAATACTGAGGCTGATCTCTGTTATAGACCAAGGCAAATACTTCCCGGAGGCAATCTCCATTGAGGGGGAAATCTCAGTGGAGGATTGTGATGTAACTGGTCGGGGGCTGGTGGAGGAGCTGATTGTTGGTCATCCGGAAGGGGTGGGCTGGTCGGTGAATGATATTCCGGCCGGTGGCCATAACCGTGCTCTTCACGCACGAAATTTGGCTTCAAATTTCAAATTGGGGATGAAATTTAGTCTGTTATGGTCGTATGACATGTGGGAGGCCATGCATTGACCAGATGTGCCGTGTGGTTCTTCCCTTTCCGTTGCTGGCATGAAGATTACTAGGAGTTTGGTCGAGGTTGGTGGAGATAAACAGTGGAAGGGTAAGTTTCGTTGGTTGTGCCATGAGAGGAAGCAGAATTTGGGGATCTTATCTCAATCATTCAATGGGACTGACGTGTCAGTAGGAAGATATGATATCAATTTGGATCTTGGACGTCACTAGTTGGATTTTGGGGTCCGCTTGGAGGTGGATGCTTTGAGGGAGGAGATTTGGAATCCAGGTAATAACAAGGCAAGGGGGAGGGAGCACAATGTGAAGGGTAAGGCGGTGTCTAACCAAGGGTATTCAGGTCATTTTGATCCAATATCTACTAATCGCTTTGATGGATTATAGCTGGAGGGGGATGTTAGGAATTCTCTTCCTACCCCTTGTGTTTGTCATTCGATGGTAGGTGTTGAGGGGTATTTGAAGCCCCGTAACTTCAATGAGATGGAGGGGTGGACCAGTCGAGTGAACCAAATGATTCGACTCAGACCAAGACTCTGGACAAATCGAGGAGGTTTAAACAGGTTATATCGGACCCCTCTTCATATGAAAATGAAGGTTCTTGCAGGTGGGTTCCACTTAGCATTCTTTGGGGCTGCAATCTCAGTCAATGCCTAAACTTGGGGTGTCTCCTCTTGACGCTAATACTGTGGACGTCTGGAGAGGCTACCAATTGACATCTCATAACAGGCTGATGGAAGGGGCACAAGTGTAGGAGATGGGGAGGTCTAGAATTGGGAATCGTGGTAGGGATGTTAGTGAAAGGATGAATGAGCTTACACATCTGATGGGACAATCAATCAAGGGGTCTTCTTTCCCATCTACGGTCAAACAGCTCTCTAAGCTTGATATAAAGACAAGGTGTAAAATGATGATGGAAGGTCAAGGGAGGGTGGGTTTAGGGGACATGGCGCCTACAAATCAAGGTGCATCAAACTGTTAGTGGGTAGCGAATTCCATGGACTCCTCATTGATGGAGGGGGACGATTGTTTTTTTGCGACTGTGGATTCGAAGTCGTGTGGAGATAGGGAAGCTACATTTGTTCCCGCCAACAATGTAGGGTGTGAAGCTTCATCAAAACTTGTGGAGAAGAGTGATTACCGACTATCTTATGCTACCAATCAAAGGATTCTAGAAGTTTAATCTGGCCACACTCCTCAACAGGAGCTGCGGGTGTATCGTTTTGAAGGAATGGGGTCCTTGTTAGGATCCCAAAATCCTCCAATTGATGGGGTACATTCTAGAAGTTCGGGAAACCCTAATATGAATCTTTGGGAGCGGTGGAAAAAGATTTCACATCCTGTTCAGCTGTGTGGGGTGCTGAAGAGGGTGCAATCCGAATATCTCCCTAATCGTTTGCAACCTAAAGGTCGGAACTCTTTATTTTCCAAAATCCATTATTCTCTTTTCTATTAGATGCCTTTGATTTATGTAGGTATGATATATCTGTGTGGTCCGTTAAGGGTGAGAATTTTATTGCGGGAACATCAGCCTAATGCCATTTTGGGAAAGTTCAACATTCAGTCAAAGGATGTGGTGTGTCAGGTGGAGGGGTAAGGAGGGGATGGTGCTTGAGATAACACCTTTGGCAATGATGGTGGAGGATGGGGTGGCAGGTACTTTGTGTGTAATGGATGAGGCAGATAGCCATGTGTGTGTTACCCCAATTCATAGTGTGGATGATCAAGATAGATTGCTCCTTAAAGGAGTATTGGAAAAAGATGAGGAGGCGGTATCGGATTGGGTGCTTCACAAGTTGGTGGAATTTGGCCCCTTTCTTGGTGTTACTTATGAGGGGTTTGAGGCTCAAATAATGGAATTGTTCAAGTTAATTGAGCTTCAAGGAAGATTCAAGACGGATCTAGGACGGTGGGTGGAAAGCGTCTGATCAAAGAACTTAAGAAACTGGAGAGCAGTATCAATTATGATCCGAAGGATAGGGGCTTAAGTGATGGAGGGGTGAGAAGGGGGAAGGGATCATCTCTAAATAACCTATGGATCTCAAAATTCTAACTTGGAATGTTAGAGGACTGGGCACTAGAGATAAAAGAATAGTTGTATGTAAAGGGTTCAGAGGTGTTCACCCATATATCTTGGTATTGCAAGAAACCAAAATTGAAGCTATTAATAACCAAATGGTCATGGAGATTTGGGGAAAGTTTTCAAGTCATTGGCTAGCTCTCCCTTCTTGGGGGGCATCAAGTGGGATCCTCTTAATTTGGAATGCGGATAGGATTGAGATTGTGGAAAATGAGGTGGGGGCCTTCTCGATTTCAATTCGTTGCAGGATGGTCAATGGTTTGGAAGATTGGGTTTTCTCTGGGGTCTATGGACCAGTTTTGGAGAATGAAGTCCATGACTTTTCGGGTGAGTTTGATGATGTAAAAGCGAGATGGGATCTACCTTGGTGCATAGGTGGTGACTTTAACTTGGTGCGTTTTTCTTGTGAGAGGTCAGGTGATGGAGGTAGGGATTCTAAGATGCTGAAATTTGGGAACTTCATAGATTGGTGGAATGTAATTGATACTCCTCTCAAAGGTGTTAAGTTTACATGGTCTAATAATCGGGAAAGACCATCTCTTAGTCGGTTGGATAAATTATTATTTTGTAGTGTGGGAGGATCTTTTCCCTTCTCGATCGCAAGTGGTGCTCCTGAGATCCATTTCAGATCACTCCCCTGTGGCACTTGAAATGAGTCAACGTTTAGCCAAACCTTCCCCATTTAAAATCGAGGATGCTTGGTTTTTGGAACCTGATTTTATGGAGGTGGTTGGGAAAGTTTGGAGCCAGTCTTGTTTTAGTGGTAATCCCAGCCGGATCATGGCTCTTAAACTTAAATCATTGAAATGTAACCTTAAAGAGTGGAACGAAATTTCAGTGGGATACTTTAAGGAGGAAAGTAAGAGGTGTTTGGAGAAAATTAGGGTCGTTGATTTCTTGGAAGAAGAGAGACCCCTATCTATGACTCAGAGATTAAATAGAGAGTGTGAGCGCAAGGAGTTTCAAATCCTTGCACTTAAAGAGGGGAAATATTGGAGGCAAAGATCTAGAATTAATTGGTTAAAGGAAGGAGATCATAATACCAAGTTTTTCCACAAGGTGGCTACACAACATAAAAGTGTGAATGATATTTATGGTCTCTGAATTAATGGGGTGTGGACTCAGGATCAGGCGGAGATTAGGAAGGAGGTAGAGATGTACTATTTGGAACTTTTCAAAGAGGAGTATCCCGTGAGACCAATTTTTGAAGGTTTGGAATTTGAGAGGATATCGAACTAGGAGAAGATATGGATTGAAAGACCGTTTTCGGAAGTGGAGGTGTATAATACGATCAAAGGTATGAAGGGGGATAAATCGCTTGGCTCTTATGGTTTTTCTATTGCATTTTTTCAAAGATGTTGGGATATAGTGAAAGATGATCTCATGAAGGTTATGGAGGAATTTTACTACTCGAAGGAATTCTATGAACACCTGAATAATACATTCATTGCACTTATTCCAAAAAAGAGCAATGTGAAAGAAATGAAAGACTTCCCCCTTATTAGCCTATTGAGTAGTGTTTATAAGATAATATCTAAAACACTATCAGTTTGTTTGAAGTTTGTGATGAAAAAGATCATTTCTCATCCTCAAGGGGCATTTATTGATGGTAGACAAATTTTGGATGGTGTACTTATAGCGAATGAATGTATTGAGGGTAGGAGGATTTTTTGGAGAAAGGTTGTCATTTGCAAACTAAACTTGGAGAAGGCTTATGACCATGTATATTGGAGATTTCTGGATTACATTCTTTTAAGAATGGGTTTTGGTGCTAAATGGAGAAGTTGGATTTTCTTTTGTATTCGATCGGCCTCTTTTTCGATGATGGTTAATGGGAGTCCAGATAGTTTCTTTAGGGGTTCAAGAGGTCCAAGGCAGGGGGATCATATTTCTCCATTTCTATTTATCATGGTTTCTAAGGTGTAAAGCAGAATGATTTCAAAAGTAGAGATGGGGTTTGTATCGTGATTTATAATGGGTTCAGGGGAAGTGTCTGTATTTCATCTTCAATTTGCGGATTATACATTGATATTTTATGATGCAAATATAAGGCAGTTGGGATATCTTAGATATATCCGTAGTTTGAGGTGGTCTCAGGCCTTAAGATTAATATAGCGAAAAATGAAGTATGCCAAGTGGGGGAGAATTGTGATATTGAGTTTGGCTTGGATATTGGGATGCAAAATTGGAACCTTGCTAGCTTCTTGCCTTGGGCTTCCACTGGTAGCTAGCTATAAATCTAAGGTGCTGTGGCAGCCGGTTTTAGAAAGGATCTCATCCCGCCTAGAATCGTGGAAAACTCCCCTATTATCAAAAGTTGGTAGGTTGACTTTGATTAAGGCAACCTTGGCAGCCATGCCGAACTACTTTTTATCATTGTTTACGATTCCGACATCGATTGTGCATAAAATAGAGACTATGTTTAGAAGGTTTCTATGGGATGACAAGCCTAAGCATCGTAGGTATCATTTGGTAAAGTGGGATTCATGTTGTAATCCAATGAAGTTTAGGGGTCTAGGCATTAGAAATATTTGGAACCATAATAAAGCTCTTTTGACTAAATGGTTGTAGAGATTCGGGGTGGAAAGAGATGGCCTTTGGCATAAGATTGTGGTGGTTAGATTTGATGCAGAATCATGGTGGGAATCTAAAGAAGTGAAGGGGAGATATGGTTGTTGGATTTGGAAGTCCATTTCAATGGTGAACGAAACTTCTAGAACTTTATTAAATATAGGTTAGGTTCGAGTAGGAATATTTCTTTTTGAGAGGATGTGTGGGTAGGGGAGTCCCCTTTAAAGGTAGCATTCGCTAATATTTATCGACTAGCTTCGGATCCCAAAGCCTTGGTGGTGAATTGCTATGATTTTAGTAGGAGGGTTTGGGACCCTAGGTGGAGGAGAGCTCCTAATGATTGGGAATTGGGGGAGCTGGTTTTGTTATTGGAGTTGTTGGGGAATTGTAACCCGGTGCAGGAAGGTAATGATGAGTGGTCTTGGAAGCTTAACCATAAGGGACATTTCACTTCTAAATCACTTTATGTTGAGATGTCCCATAATGTGGGGATGTCGGTCCCCCATAAAAGCATTTGGTATCAGCATATCCCCTCGAGAGTGTCCTTTTTATTTGGAACTCCTACTTGGATAAAATTCTAACCCCGAACCATCTTTAGAGTCGTGGTTGGAATTTGGCAAATAGATGTGTTCTAGGCATGATAGAGGAGGAATCGGTAAGTCATCTCTTTATTCACTACCACTTGGCAAAAAAGGTGTGGTTTTTTTCCTTTCACATTTGAAAATCTATTGGGTTTTTTCGAACTTGTTTAATGAACTTATTTCAGGTTGGTGGATTGGGGGGCTTGAGAGCTTTCCCCTATCCATTTGGAAGGTATTACCATGAACTATTTATTGGGGTTTGTGGAAGGAAAGAAACAACAGGATCTTTGAGAACAAGTATAGGGATCAGGATGAGCTCTTGGTATTCATATATAACACCTTATTTGAATGGGTGTCTATTGGTTTGTGCTATGAGGAGGTGGAGTGCTATGTAATGTGGAGGGAGGAGTCGTAATCTATCTTGTGTCTTGGGTTTTTCTATTTTCTCTATCCCTTATGTCGATTTTTTTGGTATCACCTATCCGGTGATCCGATGGTTTGTACTCTCTTCTTTTTATCTACTTTGAATAAAATACTTACCCTTTCTTCAAAACAAAAAAATCATGGAATTTCATGAGCTTAAAGGTGCTTTAATGGAAGTTTTCAGCACTTGCACATGAAATATGAGAAATGAAGAAGAAGAATAAGATAATAATATAGAAAAAAAGAGAAAATTAAGAAGAGAATAAGAGAGAAAAAAAAATAGAGATATACCTTGAAGGAGAGATGAAGCTTGCAATTGCACCTATGGAAGAAGAAGAGAGAGGGGAGCCATGAGTGGCATCAACCCTTGGAGAAGGAAAGATAAACCAGGCCCACGGCCTACCTTGGGAACACCCAATTCAACAAAACTTTAATAATTCTTCATTGTCTTAATCAAGGAGAGTGGGTGCCTTTAAATAGGCTTAAAACCTATAGAATTTAGAAAGTATAAAATTAGAAATTTGGGAACACCTAAACTTGGAGATCAAGTAGTACTAAAAACTTACTTTCCTATTTAGAAACTACTAAACTTCAAATTTGCCTAAAACATAATAAAATCAAAACCTTTTAAAACATGATTTTCCTAAAGTCTAAAACTACTAAAAAATAACTTTCTAAAACTCAACTTTGTAAAAACACTATTCCCGTTTTTCATTGATACCTCTAGTTATTTGGTCATAACTTTTTGAAATCACCTCAGAATTGCACAATATTGGTCTCGTTAGAAAGGTAACTAAATAAGCTATCTAATGAAACCAAAATCAAGCCAAAATGGCAAATTTTGATCTTTGAAAAAGGTGGGTTAAACTTAAAAAATGGGATTACAACTATAAACCCACAATTCTAAACTACCCATGACATTATTGGCCTTATTACAAAAATAACCACCCCTTACAAAATTTGAAATAAACCCATAAGCCGCATAATGTTGTACGCATCATTCTCTTGAGGTGGGGAGAAATTCGACCTTGAATTTGATGACGATCACTCTCTGTCACAGCTTCCAATAGAATGTTTTGGGCTTTTCAATATTAGAAGATGATGTGGTGGAGATCCTAGAATTGATGACTCGCATGTACCTTTTAGAGTTGTTGGCAGCTTGGACCTGCCTGGATCTTGATCTAGTTCGCTTCCAGGCCTTTGCTCAAACATGAATTTTCTCAGCCTTTGGTGAAGTTTGACCTTTTATTGATGATCTACAAAATAGAGAGTGGAGGAGGACCAAGTATTGAAGGTTTGCAAGAATTCTTCTACCTTGATCTTTTCCGTTTCTTGGCCTTTGACCTTTTACGGGTTGTTGTCTACCTTGCAGACTCAAACTTTGGAGCTAACTCTGGAAGTGGAATAATAACCTCATTCATTTGAAGGGCAACCATTATGACGTCAAATTTGGCATTTAGGCTAGTTTCAAACTTATCCATCCTAGAAATCAATTCATTATACATGTTCCCTTTACCGATTTCTATAATGCTTCAGTCAAATCTGTTCGATTTTGGGTCAACTAAGCAAAGACCTGGGTCAGTCGGAAAAAGGGTCGGGACCTTAGCTAGATAGGACCAATTGATTTAACCTAGCTTTGATACCAAAATTGATGCAAGATATTTCCAAGGCCCTCAAATAAATTTAAAATAAACGATGTGGAAGAAAATAAATCAAGAATAAAGTTTAAAAAAATATAGAAATAATCAAAAAATAAAATCACAGAAAGAAGATGAGGAGTTTGAACAGAAAAAGGAGAAAATAAAATAAAAGAGCCCAAAAGGGTATTTTTGTAATTTTGGACTGGAAATTTGAACATTACCAAAATACCCCCTGATGCATAAGAAAATTCTGAATATTTATGGAATTTTTTGACATGTTCAAGGGTCCTATAATTAAAATTTCATTAAATTCCGACAAGAATGATGGGTTAAATCATAGAATTTCTGAAACTTGAAGGTGCTTTAATGGAGGTTTTGAGCACTTGGACATGAATATGAGAAAGGAAGAAGAAGAATAAGATAGTGGTATAGAAAGAAATAAAAAGTTAACAAAAGACTAAGAGAAAGAGAAAGAATAGAGATATACCTTGAAGGAGAGAGAGAGGTTGCAATTGCATCTATGGAAGAAGAAGATAGGGTAGCCATGAGTGGCATCAACCCTTGGAGAATGAGAGATAAACAAGGCCCACAGCCTACCTTGGGAACACCCAATTCAACAAAACTTTAATAATAATTCTCCATTGTCTTAATCAAGGGGAGGGGGTGGCTTTAAATAGGCTTTCAACTTATAAAATTTAGAAAGTACAAAATTAGAAACTTGCTTACACCTAAACTTGGAGACCAAGTATTACTAAAAACTTATTTTCCTAATTTAGAAACTACTAAAAACTTCAAACTTGTTGCTTAAGAGATACTAAAATCAACATCTTCTAAAACATGACTTTCTTGAAGTCTAAAACAACTAAAAATTATGACTTTCTAAAACAACTTTGTAAAAACACTGTCCTCGTTTTCATTGATACCTCTTAGTAATTTGGTCATAACTTTTCTAAATCACCTCAGAATTGTGCAATCTTAGTCTCGTTAGAAAGGTAATTGAATAACCTATCTAATGGAACCAAAATCAAGCCAAAAGGGTAAGCTTGACCATTGAAAAAGTGGGTTAAACTCAAAAAACGGGATTACAACTAAAAACCCAAAAATCTAAACTACCCATGATACTCTTGGTCTTATTACAAAAATAACCACCCCTAACAAAATTTGCAATAACTCCACATAACACGTAAATTTAAATATGGCCCTCTTATGTGGGGGCACATACATAAGCCACAAAATGTTATCCGCATCATTTGTTCTAATGTTTCACCATTCAAGAAGCATTCTTGAAACTCAAAGCTTGCAAATACCTGTCCTATCACTATTCTCGTTTGCCTACCATTGTTTCCCACCATCAAACCCAAGATCCCTTCACCTGAAGCCTAAGTAGAATCATCTCCTTACTGTTTCCCTATCACTCAAGCCGGAAAATCAAATCCCTACCCAAGTGGCACTTTCTCCTTTGAGAGTTTTTGTGTTTCTATCTTGAAATCAAGAAATATCGATATATATATATATATATATATATATATATATAT
>JAOXJP010180131.1:0-12479 GCA_025762735.1 Platanus orientalis
CTTTCAAATAAACTTAAATAAACTAACTGAACTGAAACAAATATCATGTCTCTAAATTTAAATAACTGAAATAAATATCAAAGTCTTATGTCATATATAGACTCCAACTAATCTCTAATCCATCTCTAACTAAAACCGCCGCTCTAAGTCCTCATCATCATCTATGGTGTCAAATTGGGGTAAGCTTAACAAACTCAATAAAAAAAAGTAAACTAAAGGTAACATTAGATCAAGACTTAGCACAATTAAATAAAATGAAACGGATACTTTTCATATTTACTAAACAATATACAAAACAGTACAATTCATAAATCAATCTTTTAAAATACTAAGCATCTTATAAAAATTACAGTTTCATGTACAAAACAGGTACAATGCTAATTATATATTTTTGACTTAAACAGAACGAAACAAATCAAAAACAAGTATCATATCATAGCCAGAACAGAGCATAACATATATCTGATATCAAGCCAGTACATATAACAGCTCACACCAATTATCCTCTGATAAGAAGGGTCAGAACAGTTTGCATCATATACCAAGTGAGGTGGGTTCCATCAATAAGTCCCCTTGATCGACAGGGTGGCTTTCTAACAGAACATATCATTATTTTGCAGTTTCAAAACATGTAAATCACATAACATATACAAGTTCTTTACATCAATTAAATCAATATAAACATAACAAAATATGCTTGATTCATCTAGGCATAATCTATAGAACATATTTTCAAAACATTACAAATCTGTCCAAAATAGTACTCTTCGAATATCATAACAATAATGAAAGAAAACAACACTTTTTCTTTGAAAAACAGTGTTTCGAAAATACTAAGAATCTATACAATAATAATCTTAAACGAAACATGGATAGTCTTTGGCAAACCAATAGAACAATACTTAAAAAATATTAAGAAGTTTAAAATATATATATATAATAGCTATTTAACATTTGAAAATAACACCATCTTTCAAAAACTTTTGATTTTTCTTCAAAACATAGTTCTACATATAATAACGGTGCATAAACGGATTCAAAATAGAGATTATAACTTCCTAGAATCTTAGGGAATTGAAAACAAATCACAAAACACTTGTATCCTTTTAGATTCAAAGCATCTCTTCAAAAACACATGTTTTAAGAACTTTAGGCAAAACAAAACCAGTAAAAAACGATTCAAATCCAAATCAAAACAATTAAAAGCTTTTGCAAAACGAGGTTAACAAAGATTTATGAACATATAGAATCAAAACAAAACAATAGTATACATGTGTTCTAACCTCTTTACTTGTAGATTCGTTCTTAAGCTTTTCATTCTTCAAAAATCCCAAAATCCTTTGCAAAACCTAACTTTTTCTCTTTGATTTTCTTCATCTTGCTCATTGTTTTGATCTTTGTGTTTTTGTGTTGGATTAAGTCGAGAACTATCCCTTACATAGACCTTAGAAGAATCCCATTTCGTTTGGGAACTTTCCAAAACGAAAAACTTTGAAAAATCATGAAAAAAATCAAGTTTTAGCGTTTTTGCCCAATTATGACAGATTATGGATAACTCAATGATCGGTCATAGGTCAATGATCGATCATTGGTCATCAATGATTGGTCATCCCAAGAGTTTTTCTCAGTTTGGTGCACCTTGTACTAAATTGATAATAACTTTATCGTTTGGACTCGGATTCGGTCACCATTTGTTTCGTTGGAAACTAAACTTCAAAACCTTTCCAATGACATAAAGTTTGCTCACTAATTCTTCCTACATTTTTATTGGTGTATTTTTAAAGTTATCTCATATCAGTTGGCCTATCAGCACATACACCTTGTGGAAAAACGATCATAATTTCCTTAAAAAAACTCCTATTCACTCACCGTTTATGGCATTGGAAAGTAGACTTCAATATCTTTCCAATGATATATAGTTTTTTAGCTAATTCATTCAGAATTGCTATAGGTTTAACTTCAAATTTACCCCAAAACTGTTGTCTGGAACAGCTTCAGTACTTATCAAGTCCATGACTTGTTTTTGTCTTATTTTCCCTTATATTTTTAATCTAACTTCCTCACTCACCTATGTATGTCAAAATATCACTAATAAACTAAAATTTACAAAACTCATGAAGCCAAGACAATTCCATCATCATTATGCATCAGTGAACCTATTATGTGCATGCAAACATATGCGGGGTGTTACAAAACTTCTCCAACTTTGTTTCTTGCAATGTGACCATGTCCACCTTCCATCGCCTGTAGATATCCTTTACACACACTCTTTTGTCCTCCCCTCTCAGCCCCCTAACATTCCATGATAACAGGTATATCTTCATTAGATATTTGTTGAGTTTGGCTTGCCACCTCCCCCTCCATTTCCCCCGTAAGTCTGCTCCTACTTCGAGTTCTATAGGCTAATGAGCCTTCATAATTGATACTAGAGGCAAGACGCTTCAACTCCCTACTCTTCTAGCCTAACTGCACCATCCTGGTCCCTGACCCTCTTTTACCTCTAGCCATCCCCCGCCTTCTTTCAATCTCGGAGAAGAGCTCGATCACCTGGTATTATATCCCAAAAAAGGAGATTTTCATGCATCTGCACAAGTTTGCAGTTCTTCAAACAACACAATCAGAAGGTTGAGGTGGTGGTAGGCATTGGAAGGGGGAATCATCAGTCGGAATGACATCCATCCAACACCCCTTGTAAGCAGCTTTTGCCAGATCAGCATCTATCCCTGAACTAAGGGAATCCTCACTCACTCCTTCAATGGAGGCCCTATCACAGACACTCTGCAAATCTCCCTGCTAGCCTGATGATTGGCTTCAGCCTCAAACACGACATTGGATTCGGCAGTAAGAACATCCAATCGGCAATCAGACCCTGTAATTGTGCCCATGTTATCCGGACACAACTCCTCTATTTTTCTCTTAGCTGATGACCAACTAGAGCAAGTACCTGCCTCGAACCTCTAATCATCCTCCAACTGGGAGCTTTTATTTTCCACGAATTTCACAATCCCTTTCCCTATGCTAGACACAATGGGTAATTTCTTGGACTTGATAGGACCCCTGGTTGCCTCCCTAATGACAATACCTTGGCTTCTTCCCTGAGTTCCCTTGCGGTTCCCTATGGACCTCAGCTTAGTCGCCTTTTCCTCCTTTAGTTTCCCTATCTTAATAGATCCCAGTGGAATCCTTCATGCCTTATGATGAAGACCTTTAGAATAAGCCCCTTTAGATCTAGTTAAATCATCCATAAATCTCAACTGTTCAAAATGACTAGTCTGCCCCGCTTCCAGCTGTCGCGGGTCACATGAGCCCGAAACTGGTGCCCGATTAAAATCTGGTGCATGGCTCAACCTGTGATGCACCCTCTTAGACTTCTTTTAAACCGACTCTGATTTCAAGCCCTTGGGCTCGGAGTGAGAATAGGCTAGTGTCGGCTTAGACCGGTTGGCTCACCTGTTTTGACTTTTCTCAACAGACTTCCATCCTTCGTACACCCTAGACTCCTTCCACCTCTCCACCTTTGCACAACCAAGCCTCTCGACAAATGGCAAAGCAGCTCTTCCATTCGAATTGGAAACTTTGTACCCTCCGCCTCTTTACTCCACCGCATCTTTCCTACTATGATAGACGACCGACGACAACCCCACTTTTGAAGACCACCTTCACCTAAGATCTTCTAGACGACAACCAGTCATCTAATGCTTTCTCTTGGCTTTTGCAACACGCCCTTCGAAAACATGAGGTTGCACTCCATCTTAGCTGCTACATAATTGCTCTCCATGTTGATTATGGAAGTAAGTTTTTCCACCTAGACGGCAACCCAAAACAATAGCTGGCCATTGGAAATGAGCAAAGACTCCGGCTAACGTTTTCTACCATGAGTCAATATTCGAACCCATTCCAGAAACCACCACAATGTTCAACAATGGCCTGAAATACAGGAGAGCACCAAAGGTGTGTTGGGATACCAAACACCCAAATCCTTGTGCCTCCTTTATCCGGACTAAAAGTCTCACAACCACAACGGCAACTCCACTTGTCGATGAGAAACGGGTAAACACTTCATTCTCTTCTGTCATTCAGATGGACTCGCTCCGCCTCTGTCATTGATGGAAAGACCAGAAGAAAAAGATTGTTTGGGAGGTTACGAACCCGAAATTCCCCTATCACTTTCCAAACCTACTTTCCCATTTAAGATAGTGTCGGGGTAGAAGGGATAGCCCCTAACGGTTTGGCCACCAAGCAAGTCTTGAGTTGGTTAGACCTGGCCATTGCTTCCGCCTAACAACCTGGATGATTGTCTCCTCCCTGTGAAGCCTGCTAGTTGTAGCAATGGATTGGGGCCATCTTCAATTTAGCAACGCTCGAGCGTATAACCCGCCTTCCGGACTTCCCTTCTCGCTCAAACAACCAGGGACATTTTCTCCTAACTAGAAGTCATCTTCCCTCCTCCCATAACTCCAACTAGGGTTAACCCTATTATGCTGAAAAACATTGACCCTATCATTTCTCAAAAAACTTCGGCCCCCATACCAATTACCGACAATTCCAATACGCATCTTGCCGTCAGCCATCACCACAAAACCTGCCTGATCGTCGGCGTCTCCTGACTCTGTCGTTGATCCTTAGTGTTCATGACAAAAACTTGAGATCTAGGTTGGAAAGAAGCATTTGGCGAAGAGTGTTGTTGTTCCAAGCAAACATTCAAGAGAGTGAAGGATTATGCAAGACATGGGACTATAAACATATTAGAAATGCAAAAGGGTTTGGAAGTTAATGTAAAAAACAAAATTCATGGAATTCTAAACAGCCCTTAAAGACCTATTCTAAAGAAAGAAGCTAATCAAAAGCCTTGATATGACATGGAGATGGGTGTTGGAATCTCATTTCAAGTAAGCCATGTTTCTATGTTGCTTTCTTGAGTACATTTTGTTTTGGGCAGCCAGGGTACATTTGTCATTATAATATAACATGGGGGGGTCTGGCCATTAGCTTATGGTCAGGCCAATCGGAAGTTGATGGGGCAGCCTTGTTATTGCTGAAAAAAAACTATCCTTTATGAAAGCCCAAGCTTAAATTTCCCAAGAAATCTAAGTAAACATCTTGTTGTCCACATCGGTAGCCTATAAAATTTTATTGTTTTAGGTTGATTTATGGGTTAATTTGATGTAACAAGGCCATATGAGCCATGGTGGGTGTTAGACGTAATTTAGGGAAAAATTAGAAGCTATTTCAATGTTTTTATTTCAGTTTTATAGGGTTTTTTCATGATGGCCGTACAGCACTAGTCAAGGGTATTTTGGTCAAGAAATATTATAAGGCTTATAAAAGCCTAAAACTCTCTATTGTAATATCAGAGATTATTGATGAATAAACTTTGAAGTTTGGAGCCTACAGCTGGTGTCTCTATCTCTCCCAAGAATCCCTCACGTGTGAAGGTAAGTTCTCCACTTCTCTCTCTTTTCTTTCATTATCCTTCTCCTACACAATTTCTACATCCATTCTCTTTCTTTTCTTCTCTTTAAAATATGATTTTCTGCTTAACTCATTTCTTTCTTAACTTTCTCTTCAATTTCTTCTAATTCTCCATTCCTATTTACTTATTGGGGCATTCTTGAATTGATTTATTTGATTTTTGCATTAATTTACTCAAAATTTGAAGTCTTGAATTGTTTCTTTAATTTTTAGCATTCTAGAATTTCAAGATTCAATCTATAGGCTTTTGTTCATCATTAATTTTTGTAGGAGCCTAATCCCATTAGTACCCTACATCAGAAGTTAAAGAGGTTCTTTACACACTTTTTTTCTAGAGCAGAGTTATCATATTACCCAATAGGATTGGATGCCATTCCCCCCATTACATGATTTTAAAACTCGCCCAATCCGACTCAAGATCAGCTGGTCCTGATCCAATCTTTAGGGTTGGATTGGGACCTGCCATGGATCGGACGATCCTCATAAAGAATCAGGTGATCCTAAGATACTCGAGTAGATCATCCGATCCACGAGTCAAATCGGTGATCCAACCCTGGATCAGCCGATCCAACAAATTTAAAGCTAGATTGTTTGATCCAACTTAGGGATTAAACATTTCCTACTTAAGCACAATCTAGAGCTACGGAACTTTTTTTTCTCCATTTGTGTGTCAATTTTTTTTTGGTGATGATTAAAGATAAAAGTTATTGCAAAAGAAAAAAATGATACAAGATAAACAATCATGCAAGATACATCTTGCATTGGCGAATCGTCGTCCTCCTCGTCTCTAGACCTTAAACCTCGGTGTCCCTCCGACTTGTCCTGCCCCAGCTACAACGATTGTCTGTTATAGATGGCTCGAATTGGGAGTTTTTCCAGTGTTGGCATTGGCAAACCTTGCGGCACTAAGGGAGAGAGTTTCTATGGATTCTCCTGTTGCTTTGGACGATGCCTCTTCTTGCTCCAAGGTTTCCAATTCAGTGGTGGAGTTTAGTTCTCCTGGCATGATGGTTTCTACTAGGATCCAAATTCTGACTAAGTCATCTTCCTTGGAGAACCCTCCCGTTTCAAATTCTAGGGGCATTAATATCCTGCAGATGTCGGATGCATTGGTTCAAGAGTCCCAATGACGTCATGATGTTGCCAAGAATGTGGATGGCTCACGACCTTGTTCTCTGAAGTCTTCTTCATCCCTTAAGGTGGTTCTACAAGCTATGGGCTTCATTAACCAAGTTCTTGCTGCAAGCAAAGTGAAACGGGGGTCATGTCCTCTTACTGATCAAGTTTCCACTCTTCCAAGTGTCGTACGTCTGCCCTTTGGAAGTGCCCAATGACGACCATGGGTTTATGGCAAATCGCAAGGTTGTGATTCATGTTTCTTTCGACCTAATGGTAGTAGTGAAAAGCCTTAACCCCTCATCTCGGATTCCTCTTCTCTCACACATAGGTCAGCCTCCTCTATTTTCGAAATTCCATACTTCTGCTCTTCAATCTGATCTAGATTTGTGCAGGTTCAATAAATTTGGTTCTAGAGGTGAGAATGTTATCAGGAATGATAATGAATTTTCTCTTAATCCAAATGCCTTGATATCAAGTGAGGGTCGGGGGAAGCATTTGGTTGTGTTCGAAGAGGATAGGGAGGGGGATTCAATGTTTTGGTGTGGAACACTTAAATAAAACTTTGATGGGTCTCCATTGGGCAATCATGGGCCCAAAAGATTTGGATGTATTGTCAAAAATAACACCAATAATGTGGTATTTGTCACAAGTGGTCCAGAGGAAGTTTGTGACTATACCAAAGTGAGGGAATTTTTTTTATTAATGTCTTTGGAATTAAAATTTGTGGGTGCAAACAAAAGCACAGTTGAGGGCGATTCATTGGTGGTAGTTAGTAAGGGATTGGGCCAGAGTTTGGGATCATGGCAATGGTCGCAAATCATTCAAAATCAAGGAATTAGTTAATGAATTGAAAATTTCTTTCTCATGTTCCAAGGCAACAGAACGATGCAACTGATAGGTTAGCTAAGTGGGGTGCAAGGTTATCTTCATTGTTCAAAAAGTAATGCTATCCTTGACATATTAATGTAGAATGATAGCCAAGAATCTCAATAAAACCCATAGTGATGTAGAAAAATCAAGAATAAAGTTAAAGAACTGAGAATTGAACTTTAAGCACACTTAAGTAATCAAGATTTAATGTAGAAGATCCATCAAAAAAAGGTTTTTATGTAGAAGAAGAAACTTGATTATAGGGGTTTAGAAGAATCAAAATAAGAAAAAACAAAGAAAAGAGAAGAAAGAAACCCAAAAGGGTTCTATAATTTTTTTGTATAAACCTGAAATTACCAAGATACCCGACTAAAGCGTAAAAATTTACAAAATTTTAATGGTAGATTCTAACGTCTATCAGTGGTCTATGGTCAAAATTTCATTACTTTTGGACTTAATTAGATTTATCAAATCATAAAAAATCAAACCTTCCAAGAATCAATAATGGAGAAACGAAGAACAAATATAACAAAAGACAGAAAAAGAACACGAAAGGGGGAAGGCGAGTTTTTTTTTTTTTTTATGAATAAAAACGAGAGATAATACATGGCCCTTTTGAGAGGAAAACTCTACCACTAGCTCTAGGAAACCCGCTTAGATTCCATGATCAACCAATTCGCAAGTTGAAGAAGGAGAAAGCTACCAGCCATGGATTTCAGAAAATTATTTATTTATTCAATATATCATCATAAATTTACATAATAGATGTGGTTCTTTTATAGACCCACTACTTTTCCTACACCAACTAGGATTTGTTATAAACTAATCATAAACCTACTATGACTTTGATATAAAGACTTCCTATTAAATAATTAAGAGACTTTTAAGTCCTATTTTCATCACTTGTTGATATCCACCTAGTATTTTGATCATAACTTTTCCAAATCATATCGGATTCTCAAGATTTTAATCCCATTGGAAGGGTAACTATATGACCTTTCACATAGCACCAAAATCAACTCAAATAGATAAGTTTTGACCTTCCAAAATAAGGCCTAGAGAAAAGTGATAGGATTACAACTTTGACTTAAAGACCCCTAATTATATATGGACTCTAAACATAAGCCAAAAAAAATAAACGATAATATCTAACATTAAATCCTAATAAAATACTAATTAAATTAGCTCCAAAATGTCTTCTTCTTTGTCTCTTCTTCTTCTTCTCGATCTTCTTCTTCTTCTCCACACAACTCCATCCACGGATTACACTGTATATTACATCATGGTATCAGAGCGGGAGTCCTGAGGAAATACCAAAGCAGAGCCAGCCAAGTTGACCGTTGACGCCAGTAAGGCATAAGGCTGACATCAACAGTTGTATAGATTGTAAGGCTAGATGCAACTGATCAAAGATTTTGAGAGATCTTGATTTTAGCTTCTTTTTTTTTTTTTTTGAAACAACCAAACATTAGTTTTATGATAAATTGCTCAGTCGGCACCTCTACATCCAACCTGACCTTACTATGACAGAGCCGTATGGAAAACTTGTTATAGGGACAGCTCCAGATGAATCTGGGTCTTTCAAAGACATTCCACGTTCTAACTCTATATTAACTTGACCCAACTATGACAGAGTCCTAGTGCAAACTTGCTATTGGGACTGCTCCTGATGAATCTGGGTCTTTCAAGGCCTCTCTAGGACATTCTACGCCCTGACTATATTATTATACGTCCACTTCTCTGCACTGATAGACATAAACAGAAGAAAACAAAATTCAAGCTCATTCAGACACTAGCATCTACAAAGGAGGGGGGCAGGAGATTATGAGATTAAGAGGAAGCCTAATCTCTTGTGTGATTAAAATAATAAAAGTAGTAAAAGAATACCAAAAAAGGGTACTCTGCTAAGTGCTACTAACCAGTGAAAGAATGGTTGGCCAGCATCTGCTTTACACCACTCTTCATAGTACAGGTGCAAATTATGCCCATATCGATGTCGAGGATCAATCTACATGAAAAAATAATAATGAAAAGAGATTAAATAGAATCTTAATTTTTAGGACATGGGACTTAAAAGGCTGATTCAATTCAGACTATCATAATCAAATTTAGCAAAATAATCAACAAAATCGAAGTAGAGTTATTACAGCTTCAATCCAGTGTTGAAAAGCTAACTTCTGAGCTTTGTCATCTCTGGATAAACCCTTTCCGACCTGCAGATGATCGAATTATATGATATGATGAGTTCAACAAGAAACAATCTTTTCTTTTCTGAATGAAAACAAGTAAAAGACAAGAAAAACAATGATAAAAGCATGAAATTGACAACGATATTAAAATTGAATCCCCCCCCCCCCTCTTCTTCTCTTTTAACAGGAAGAAAGTTAAAAGTCAGGAAACAAACAAACATGCCTTTGAAGCATTCAAAGTGATTCGGCTCCATCGCGAAGCTGCAGTTTCTGGTTTCAAGAAGTTGAAGAACGAAATAGTACTGTAATTCAGACGAGCAAAATCGATCGCTTGCCACCTTCATTTTTTATTTCCAAACAAGTCACAGAGAGATTAAAACAAAAAATAAAAAATCTACAACTACAAGAGTTTTCGAATATGTGGGGTCTGGTAACCTACCAAAGCTCTTCGGCGACGACGGCGGAATCCGCTAACCTCCGTCGCGTCCGGTAACTCCGGTACACTTTCTGCACCCTAACCGCCGCCGTCGATTCAGAACTCCCGTTTTCCCGACCGTTGATCGCCGCCGATTTCGTGCTGGAAATCAACGCAACAACGGATTCCGAGGTCGCACCTTCCCGGACTTCCGTCGACGTCGATTTGACGCCACGATCCTCAAAAACCGAAGATTCAGAGTCGTGGTACTTCAGATCAGCGTCGGCCGCCATTAATCCGTAGTCGTGATCCAGAGCCGCAGCCACTTCAGAGCTCACGCATTCTTGAGAACAGACCACCGTTGAAGGAAAAGAAAAAGAGGGTTTGGACTGCATATCGAAGTTAGGAAGAGTTGGGGTTTCCACCTCCATTAAAGACCAAAACGAAGGTCTCCGGTCTTCAGGGAAGAAGCGAGGAAGAGAGAAAGAGAGAGACAGAGACGGAGGTCGCGCTCTCCTCCACGGACTGAGTATCTCTCTTAAGTAGTGACGAGTTGCTTGATGACAAGTTGATGTAAACGTTGAGACAGAGGGTCCCACTCCGAGTCCGAGTCATCCAACATGCTATCAGTGAAAAGTAACCCAGACGTTGGATTGTTGCGGTTTTTCACCCCTCCAAAAAAAATGTAAAAAGAAAAATGGTTGCCTTTCGATTTTTTGGACTTTTAGATAGATTTGGCGTGCTACGATATGACCCAACTGTTTCGCGGAAAATTACTTGACAGCCATCAATCCATCAAACCCGACGACCGGGTCACTGGTCTTTCTTTATTCTATAATGAAGATTTTTACTAAACAACCACCTTATCTCTTATATTAATAGTTTTTCTTTTGATAGGATATATTGATAACCAGACAAGGATGACTCGTTAATCTTTCAAGTTTCTAACAAATACGGTTAAATACAGTTAGATTATTCGATGAAAGGGCTATTATTATGGTTTGATGATTTGCAGTTATTTTACAACGATGATCAAGAATTGATGTAATTGGGTCAAGTTTACTAATTTTTTATTTTTTAATATGGTTGTTAGAAATACAGGTTTGCTGAAAATCATCTATAATACAAATAGGTTAAACAAATTATAACAGTAAAACATGAAAAAGAAATTGTAGAACTTAATATTTTATGCAAGTGGCAGGTTAAAAAACAAATATATACAATGTCAATGAATCTAATTTACTCTTCTCTTGAATCAATTCCTTAGTATTGGAAGTGTTTGTGGGAATTTGATTAGTATTTGAGATGTTTGTGGGAATTTGTTTCTAGAGTTACTCAATCACATATAAAAATACCAAAAAACTTAGAGTCAATGATAATAGATGATAATGTCAGATTTTGACAACTCCTAATCCCATTATAAACAATTATAAGGGTTTGGTTTGACTTATGTGGTGCAAACAAAAACATACATTCCTCTTCCAAGAGTCTTTATTTATACAAGTCATATCATTATATATAAATTCAATAATCTTGAATTTCCTTTCTAATGTAAGACTAAAAGAATACAAACAAAAACCAAAACCAAAATAATTAGAGGAAAACTTGAAAATATAAATTAAGGACATAAATATACATATAAACAAAAGTATTAAAATTTGAATCACCAAAAAGTTAATAAATACAACACTAACTACTAGGGCCACTAGATAGTCATACAAATAGATAAACAAAACCCTTACAAGATGGGAAAACAGGTAATCACATGCTTTGCATAATTTCAATTGAGAGAATTTGACCCATGACCTTCATTATGGAAGAATGATGCTGCAACAACCCAAGCACCAGGGCATTAGCAAGGCCTATTCTTTTGTGTATGGTTCAAGGTAATTTTATCCATTTAGAAGATTCGAGGTAATGAGCCTAAGTAGTTGGGATATGGATTTATTCTATTGAGTTGATTTTTTTGACTCCCAAATGGTCTATTCAACTTCACGTGATCAGCCGGATGGGATTGAAATGATAAAGGCAATCTTGGTCAATTTCGACGATACCCTAAATTTCCTTTTGATGGCACACGTGTTTTCATTTTCTCCTTTCAATAATTATAGTGGCCATCTGAATCATCTTTCTCAAGTCTTTGTAGTTTTCCTCTGCTTTTTTTTTCCATGTCTTTGTATGTTTTATGTGCTTTGGGGCCTTCAAAACATTTTGGACATTTGTTTGAGGCACACCTGTGTAGGGTCGAAGGACCATCTTTGTGCTAGGATGTGGAAGGGGTAAATGGATTGGGTAAGACAACTTAGAGAGTGGCTAAAGTTGGAATGACATCAGGGCCGATACATCAGTGCAGAAAAAAGTGAAATGCACTTTTTGGGGGATGTTTTTCACTTTTTGGCACTGATGTATCGGCC
>JAOXJP010180152.1:0-26497 GCA_025762735.1 Platanus orientalis
GCCATGTTTAGTTTAGTTTTTTTGGATTTTTAGTTGTAATTTTGTTTTTCACTTTGGACACTATTTTTTTATGGACAAAACTTGACTTTTTGGCTTGATTTTGGTGTTATTAGACAGGTTATTCAATTACCTTTCTTATGAGATCAAGATTGCGCAAACCTGAGGTGATTTGGAAAAGTTATGACCAAATTACTAAGGGGTGGTCACTAAAAACGGGAAGTGTTTTTTAGAAGTCTTAAGTTTGAATTTTTAGGAAAATAAGTTTTTAAAAAGTTTTAAGATTTTTAGAAAACTTGGCTAGCAAATTTAGAATTTTAGGAAGTTTCTAATTTTGGCAAGTTTTCAATTTCTTAAAGTTGTAAGCCTATTTAAAGGCTAACCCTCCGCTATAATTTAGTAATAAATAATAAATTTGTTTTTGAATATTTGGGTATTCCTAAGGTGTGGCTGTAGCCATGTTCTTCATCTTCAAGGGTTGATGCCACTCATGGCTCCCCTTTCTCTTCTTCCATTGGTGTAGCAACAAGCTCCCTCTCTCCAAGGTATATCTCTATTCTTTTTATTTATCTCTTAATTTTTTCATAACTTTCTCTTTCTAAATTATTTTTTTCTCATTATTTCTACCATATTCTTCTTCTTTTTCTTCTTCCTTCTCTTAAAACCTCCATTAAAGAATCTTCACTTTTCTGAAATTCTTTGATTTGACCCATCAAATCTTATTGGAGTTTCATGAAATTTTAACTGTAGGACCTTGACACACATTAGAAACGACCATAAAAATTTCAGAATCTTCTGATGCGTCAGAGGGGTATTTTGGTAATTTTTGGACTTTTGTCCCAAATTTCTGAAATACCCTTTTTGGGTTTTTTTCCTTTTTTTTTCCTTCTTTTCTTTTTCTTTTCATTCTATATTCTTCTAAACTCAATTTTTGTGATTCTATTATCTATTTCCTCTTATTTTGGAGCTACTTGAAATACTAAATTCAAGTCTTGAAAACTTTTGCTTCCACACTTTATATCTAACCATTGTTTGAGGCTTTGGAAAATTATACTACATCAATTTTTGGTATCTTCTCCCTTGTCCTGCATCACCTAGGAGCATACAATGACGCTTACACAGGCAACACTAAATAGTGATGAGGTAGATGAGCAATGTTCTGATGATGGAGATAATGATGGTGATGTAGCTGGTGCCATTGGCATAAATAAGGGTAAGGTAGAGGTGAAGCTTGCTCTTCTACCTAACGCATGGGGGGTACAATTTTGTCATGTGTAATAAGGCATTTTGTGCCATTTTTTTAGTTTGGGGAATATGTTTATAATAAGGCTAAAAAGCTAAGGTCACTTTGGGGATAATTAGAAAAAATCATCTAGCCCATATTTTGTCTTTTAGTGGCCTCTATTGTCAACATAGGGGGTCAATAAATTGGCTGGTCAACAGCTTCTCTTTCTCTTCTCTTAGAGTAGTTTAAACTTAGGAAGCTTATGTTTAGCAAGTGGGAATAAGTGTAGGGAGATTTTAGGAGTTTCTACTTTTTGAAACATGTTAATTTGTTCATCCTTGTATGCCTATAAAATAGGCATCCCCACCTTTTTTATTGACATAATGAAAAGAAGAATTTTGATTTTGTCCCTCTCTCTCTCCTCTCTTACTCTCACATCTTTTTCTCTCTCTTCTCTCCCTTATATTGTAGCCGACCCCAAATAGTTGGGATAAAGGCTGTTTGTTGTTGTCTTTCCCTTATATTGTGAACCTATCCCCTCCTTCCTCATCATGATTTCTTTCCATTCTCTTCTTTTGTTCTTCTCCCCTTCTTCTTCCTTTGTTAAACCCTGCACCTTCTTCTCCTATTCCAATCTGTGATAAACCATCCTATTAGCTATTTGGAGGGATTCCTATCATTTACGAGGAGATTCAAGCTGCTGTTTGGAGCACCAGAATTTTATCATAATCGGATCCACTTCTGAAGCAATCAACAGCCCGCATTATCTTTCCCAAGTAACTATCTCTTTATTTTATCACAATTTTTCTCTCTTAATCCTCTTAGTTATCCACTAATGAATTCTTCCATTAAAGCACATTTTCTCTTTATACTCCATTCTTAAACCAGAATTTTCTGGTTACATTAAATTAGAAATCGCACTGCTATATACTTCTCCTTTCCTCTGTTTTCTTGTTAGATTAAGTTCTCTAATAGTACCATTACAAAACCCCTAAACTTCCCTTGTGATCTCCTTCCTTTTCCCCTCCCAATTTCAAAAGATTCCCTGTCAGTTCTATAAGAACTCCATTATAGGAGCTTAAAAAATTTGGGGATTTTAAAGTTTTACTAGATAGAGTGATCCAAATCACTCAAAATTTTAACCACATACTGAAAAGGGTCTGCGTTGCTGATTTGGAGAATTTAGGAAATTTCTGACATCATATAAGGGTATTTTTGTAATTTTCCCTAAATCTACCAAAATTACAATTTTGCCCCTGATTTGAAAATTGCATATTATAAATTCTAAATTCATATTTTATTATTTGAAACTGTTTTCCATCAATTTACGCATCAATTGCTATCAGAGCCAGGTTTTATCAACTAGTTCTATTTACCTGAGATCCCGATACCTTTCCAGAACTGACCCAACTCCTTTTTGAATTACTCCTAGGATCTTTTTGGATTAATATTCACCATGCCAATTAGCACCAATAACTTGATTATTGAAGTTAAGAAACAAGTTCAAGATTTTGTTAGCAAGTAGGAGTATATGTAATATAAAATGTAGGCGTACAAGGGTATATATGCTACACAACTAGTATATGGGGTATTTATGTCTTTTGGACATTATACATAGATAGTAAAAGTCGTATGGGTAGAGACCACTCTCCCACGACATTCATTCTTCCATATTCCTCTTCTTCTTCTCCTTCCTCTCTTTTTCTTCTTATTTCTCCATTATCAAGACAAACAACTTGGTATCAGGGCCAAGAAAAAATCAAGGATCAAAGAGGGGGTCATCAAAACCCATACGTTAGGGCTGACGTCAGCATCCATATAGATCACGTCATCATTTGTACAATGTCAGACCTAGGGACTGATGCCGATCGAATCATGGTGGTCTCCTATGATTTGTGCATATTTTTTTCAGAATTTTTTTAGCATGTTTGATGGTATTTTCAAAGGGTTTTGTGGTTGAGGTTGAAAACCCTATTTTTCGGAAAATCTGCTCGATCCGGCTGATTTGAGAGTTATTTGCTCGATTAGATACAACATAATGGGTCATTTTTGAGTTTTCAACCAATAGGAAGTGGTTTGGAGAGGTTTGGTTTGGATTTGAGGAAGTTGCGATGTTTTTTGGGGGTTTTTACATCACACCTAGACGTGAAATCTGCTAGGAAGGTAATATTTTTATTTAAAAAAAAAAAAAATTTGGTGCCATGTTTTGGTGCCTTGTTTTGGTGTTTTGGCAGCAAGTTGGTTCCTTTCATCCCATTTGGTTAATTTATTTAATTCAAATAATTTATCTCTATGCATTTGAGAAGTTTTCGAGCTATCAGACCTCTTTCTAAAGCCGTACAGTGTGTACTAAACCTGTGATGGATATCTCCGACATTTGTGTTATTGATTAAGGCCTGTGTAGGTCCTTGGATACTGTATAAAGAACTCGTATTGTTCTTTGAGTGTTGGGATTGATTCTAAGATGTCGGAAATAAGTCAAAGTTCCGCCACCTCTCCGAGCACTGATGGGGGCAGCCTTGGTGGAATAGTAAATGAATCTCCTAACTCACTTATTACTACAGCTCGGTTAGATGGGACAGACTTTCTTGTTTGGTCCCAATCCGCCAAACTGTACATCATAGGAAAAGGCAAAGGAACATACTTATCAAGTGCCGCAAAGATGCCTACACCCACTGATTCAACATTTGAAAAATGGGAGGCCGAAAATGCTATGGTGGTGTCTTGGCTCCTTCACTCTATGCGGCCTCATATTTCTAACAATTATTTATTTTTGCCTATAGCCAAGGCCATCTGGGACTCTGTGACTAAGACTTATTCTAAACGTGGGAATAAGGCTCGTATGTATGATCTTCATCAGAAGGTGGCAAAGTTGAGACAGGGTGATCAAACTCTTAAGGAATATTACTCCACCCTTTGTTCCCTATGAGAAGAAATTGACTTCTACAAAAACTTCAGAGCTAAGTGCACTGAAGATGCAGCTTTATACAACAAAGAAGTTGAAGAGACTCGAATCTTTGAATTTCTAGCCGGTTTGCACCCAAACTATGAGCCTATGCATGTTCTGATCTTAGGCAAAGATCCGCTCCCCACACTTGATGAAGTTTTTTCCTATTTGTTCCAAGAGGAGGACCAACATCATATCATGCCTCCTGCACCACAGTCAATTGTTGATCGTTTCGCTCTAGTGACTAATTCCTAGCGTAAGGGACGGGGATTTACCCGAGGCTATGGTGGTGGAGGCCGTGGGAGTACCTTCATGGATGACAGAGACAAATTAAAGTGTGAGTATTATAGTAGGTGGAGGCACACCAAAGACACATGTTGGGATCTTCATGGTTGCCCTCAACAAGATAACCAGGGGAGATCACAACGCGGTGGTTTGAGTAGTAGAGGTGGCTTTCGACCTCAGATCCGATCAAGTGCACACTCGATTACTTCATCCACAGGTCCAGATACTATAGTAGAATCCAGTCTAGGTAATGTTGCATTCACCAAAGACCATGCTGATGCTCTTCGTCGGTTTATGGCTAGCTTAGATCTCTCTACGTCTACTACACCCACATCATCCTTTGCTCAGTCAAGTACACATGCTTCTACTCTAATTGCGTCACTCTCAACATATAGCTCCTCCTGGATCATTGATTCAAGAGCTTCAGACCACATGATAGGTGATTCCACATTATTTTCATCCTATAAAGTTAGTTCTGGTCAACAAAAAGTTTGCATTACGGATAGGTCCTTATCCTCCATTGCCAGAAAAAGGGTCCATCACTACTACCCCCACCATGAGTTTGTCATTAATCCTTCATGTTCCTAATCTTGCACTAAATTTGTTATTTGTTAGTCATATTACCAATTTCCTTAACTGGAGTGTCACATTTTTTCCTTCCTTTTACTTGTTTCAAGACTTTGTGACAAAGAAGATTATTGGTAGAGGACATGAGGAAGGGGGACTGTATCACTTGGATATGGATCTTTCTACTGTACCCCTTATGCAGTAGCTAGAGTCACCAGCACTAGTTTCAGTTCATGGCGATTGATCTCATCTATTATAGTGGCATCACAAACTTGGACATCCTTCCTTGTTTACCTTGAAGAAACTTTTTCCTTTGTTTTCGTCTTTTTCCTTTGAGGACCTATCTTACACTGTTTGCGAGTTGGATAAACATTGTCATAGTTCTTATGCCTTGAATAATAATAATAAAAGTGTCTCCTTTTTTCTGTGGTGCATTCTAATATTTGGGGTCCTACCCCTGTTACTTTGTTTGGTTTTCACTATTTCACTACCTTTGTTGATGATTTTTCCATGACTACTTAGGTCTACTTACTTAAATCAAAGAGTGAAGTATTCTCTGTTTTTCAAGTTTTTCATAAGATAGTGGAGACACAATTTGATACTAAGGTAAAAATCCTTCATTCTGATAATGGTGGCAAGTATATATCTGGTGTCTTCTCTTCCTACTTGACCACACATGGAATTATACACCATACTAGCTGCCCCTACACTCCAGAACAAAATGGCATTGCAGAGAGGAAACATCGTCACCTTCTTGAAGTTACTCGTGCTCTCCTTTTCCAAATGTGGGTTCCAAAAGTTTTTTGGGCTGATGCACTTCTAACTACTGTTTATCTTATCAATAGACTTCCCACTCACATTCTTGTTTTTAACTGTCCACTTCAAGTCCTGTCACCTCATGCACCTCAATTTTATATTCCTCCTAAGATATTCGGGTGTGTTTGCTTTGTACATGTTCCTGAAGTGCATCAGTCAAAGCTAGACCCGAAAGCAGTGCGGTGTCTTTTCTTGGAATATGTCACTGATCAAAAAGGGTACAAATGCTATGATCCTGCATCTCGAAAGTAGTTTGTGTCTCTAGATGTGACCATCTTTAAGTTTGTTCATTTTTTCTCTCCTAGTCCAACTCATCCTCAGGAAAGCAAGAGCTATGGTACTATTGATGGTGGTGATGATGAGTCTCCATGTCCAGTTCCACCATATGTGTTTGATTATGGTGGAAGTAAACCAAGAGAACATGGTGGTAAGGGGAAGACTGCAGATGACATGTTCAAGAACAAGTTTTAGGTCCATCTCAAGGGGAGACCGGAGAAGGGTCAAAGGAATTACAAGTGTATGAAAAAAGAAAAGGGAAAGTCTCTATTCCTCATCTTCCTCAACCGGGCTCTTCACCACCACCTCCTAATCAAGGTAACTTACCTTCATCTGACCTACATCTTCCCATTGCTCATAGAAAAGGTGTGCGTACATGTACCCAACACCCTATTTCTAATTTTGTATCCTATGATCATATTTCCTTCAAGACCAAGGTATTTGCTTTGTCCTTGTCTTCTATTTCTATTCCCCGTAGAATGTCTGAAGCCCTCAAACAAAAGCCATGAAGAGAGGCTATGATTGAAAAGATCATTACATTAGAAAAAAATGGTACTTGGGAGTTGGTGGATCTTCCACGAGGAAAAACTATAATTGGTTGTAGGTGGGTCTTCACGGTGAAGCTCAAGCCAGATGGAACTATTGATAGATACAAGGCAAGGCTGGTTACAAAGGGGTTTGAGGATACCTTTGCCTCTGTTGCAAAAATGAACTCAGTAAGAGTACTGATATTTGTAGCAATAGACAAAGGGTGGCTACTTTTACAGTTGGATGTAAAAAATGCATTCCTGCATGGTGAGTTACAAGAAGTTTACATGAAGCTCCCCTAGGTTTCCAGCATCCCATGGATAAAGGTAAGGTATGTAAATTGAAAAAGACACTCTATGGGCTAAAACAATCACCACAAGCATGGTTTGAAAGGTTTAGTAGTGCACTGAGAGAAAGAGGATATATTCAAAGCCAGGCAGATCATACTCTTTTCATCAAACATCAGCACAGCCGTCACACTACCCTCATAGTGTATGTCGATGACATTATTGTAACAGGAGATGACTATGATGAGATGGGACAGTTAAAGAAGTATCTAAGCCAACAGTGTGAGATAAAAGATTTAGGTCAATTTCCTTGGGATAGAGTGCAATCACATAAATGAGTTTTTCTGTCTCAAAGGAAATATGTGCTAGATCTACTTGAGAAAGCTGGTATGTTAGGATGTAGACCATGTGATATACCTGTAGACCCTTACAGAACTGTAAGTTAGGAGAAACTGATGGGGAGCGTCTTCTTGATGTTGGAACAGATTAGAGATTAGTTGGGAAGTTGATATATCTCTCCTTAACCGAACCAGATATTGTATATGCAGTGGGACTTGTTAGTCAATTCATGCATGCACTTACTACTATTCATCTTAAGGCAACATATAGAATTTTGAGGTACCTAAAAAAGAGTCCAAGTATGGGCTTGCTATATAAAAAAAATAATACTCTTCAAGTTAAAGCATACACTGATGATACATTGCTAATGGAGGGTTATACTGATGCTGACTAGGCCGCATCCATCACAGATAGAAGGTCAACCTCAGGGTATTACCCCTTTGTTGGGGGCAATCTTGTTACATGGAGAAGCAAAAAACAACCAATAGTGGCACAATCGAATGCGAAGGCAGAGTTTTGCTCAATGGCTAATGGCATCTGTGAGTTATCGTAGATTCAAGACATACTTCGTGACTTGAGGCTCAACATTCGAGCACCTATGCGACTCTATTGTGATAATAAAGCTACCATCAACATAGCACATGACCCGGTTCAACATGACAGGACCAAACATATTGAAGTTGATTGTCATTTTATCAAGGAGAAGATTCAGTCCGGACTTATTTCCACACCGTATGTTTGAACAGGCAACCAACTTGCTAATGTTTTTACCAAAGGATTGTCTGCTCCTCAATTTTGTTCTATTATATCAAAGCTTGGCATGCAAAATGTGTACATGCCAACTTGAGGGGGAGTGTTAGCAAGTAAGAGTATATGTAATAAAGTATAGGCGTACAAGGGTATATATACTACACAACTGGTATATGGGGTATTTATGTCTTTTGGACATTATACAAAAATAGTACAAGTCGTATGGGTAGAGACCACTCTCCCATGACATTCATTCTTCCATATTCCTCTTCTTCTTCTCCTTCCCCTCTTTTTTCTTCTTATTTCTTCATTATCAAGACAAACAACTTATTTAGAGACTACCAAGGTGCAATTAAATTCTAAGATGGATCTACTTGAAGCCAACCTAAAAACCAGATTTGCTAACATGCAGTCTCGAATAGAGAAAGCTATGGCATCTCAAGTGGCATATTAATTAAAGAAATTTATGGATACTCTTCAATTGAAAATCAAGGAACTGGTTTAAGTTGGTTCATCAAGTGCGACTCGTTTTCCAAGTCAACCTGTGGAGGTTCTAGCTAGTGATACCCCACCTACTTTACAACATGAGATGATACATACCAGGCAGGAACAAAGTCCCAGGTTTATGCATCAGCCAGGTGTTAACATCATGAGGTGGACAAGTTTCTCAGGTTGAATGTTTCAGATTTTTATAGAGATAGAGATCCTGACGTATACTTGGATTGGATCCACAACATAGATGCTTTTTTCCATTAACATAATGTACCTTAGCACTGCAGGATTCAGTTTGCTAAGGCTAAATTGAAGGGAACATCCCACATGTGGTGGACACAACATAAAGATACCTATTCCAAGATGACTTATGGAAGCATGACTACATGGGTTGATATGAAGGCTGCCATGAACAAGAGGTTAAAGGCTAATGACTATCGTCAAGGAATTCATATTCAATTCACTCAACTGAAACAAGGCAATATAATGTTGAAAGAGTATACCAATCAATTCCAACATTTAGCTACATGTGCAAGCTTCACATGGAATGATGAGATCCTAGTGGCTTTATACAAGCAAGGCCTCAAATTTCCATGAGCTTATGTCTTAATCATTACCGTGTGCTAAATGATGTGATTCAGATTCCCTTCCAGGTAGACGAGAACATGAAGAACCTTTTTAGGAAGCCCTTCATGGAGAATGCCTCTAGAAGTATGATGTCTAATGGTGGTAGTTCTTCTAATAGACAACCCAACAAGCCTCAGTCCTAGATTGTGACTTCCTCATCTCCAAGACCTTGCCAGTTTTCACCTTTGAAATCCAGAGGATTCTACATCTAGGCCAAGATCGGATTACTGCTTTACATGTAAGGGATTTGGGCATCGGAACGCTTAATGTCCAATTAACTTTGACAATTTATCCCATAAGACAACTCCTGCACTGGAAGAAGTGTACACTCCTAATGAGTTTATGACACTTAGAGACTGAGAAAGATCTCAAAGACCAAGTTAAGGAGACAGATGAAGACTGACCCGCATATGTACCTCTCCCTCTTCTTTCTACCCATGATAATAAGGAAGAAGATTGGCATAAAAATAGCATATTCCAGATACAAGTTCTTTTTTATTATTGGTAAACATTAGTGGTTAATTTATTAGTAGGTGAAGACAAGTTTTGAACCCAGATACGAGTTTGTTGCAATGGCCAAATCTGTTCCATGGTCATTGATTGTGATAGTTGTATAAATGTCATGTTAGAAGATACTGTGAAGAGATTGGGTCTAATAGTTGAACCACATCCAAGGCCCTACAAGGTTGCTTGGGTGAACAACTCCAGTCTCAAGGTCCAAGAAAGGTGTTTAGTTTCATATTTTATTGGCGGCTTCAATGATAAAGTGCAATGTGACATTCTTTTTATAATATGTCACATCCTTCTTAGTAGACCATGGTTATTCGACAAAAAGGTGTAACATTATGGTTACAACAACACTTACACCTTCAAGCACCACAATACTATAATGAAGATGGTTCCAAACCAAGATTCTATCTCCCAAAGCTTAAGAAGACAGTAGGTTCATTCCTTCTACAACATGTGTCATATGGTGGTGAAGGAATATTTGGTCCTCCTCCCAAACTCAACGGGGTTGAGTTTTCTAAGATGATGAGAATTGATACAACATCCATCACTTGGTTGGACCTCAAGTATCCCATGTGGACACCTAATCCCAAGCCTAAGAAGTCTTAGATATAGCACATGGGGGGGGTACAATTTTGTCATGTGTAATAGGGATTTTATGCTATTATTTTTAGTTTGGGGTGTAGGTTTGTAATAAGGATGAAAAGCCAAGGTTACTTTGAGGATAATCAGACAAATCATATAACCCATATTTTGTCTTTTAGTGGTCTCTATTGTCAACATAGGGGGCCCACAAATTGATTGGTTAACAGCCTTTATTTCTCTTCTCTTAGAGTAGTTGAAACTTAAAAAGGTTATGTTTAGCAAATGGGAATAAGTGTAGGGAGATTTTAGGAGTTTCTATTTTTTTTTTTTTTATAATATAGAGTTTCTATTTTTGGAAACATGTTAATTTGTTCATGATTGTATGCCTATAAAATAAGCCTCCCCGTGATGTAGAATATTCGAGAAATTTATATTCCTACACTTAATCAATTAAAACAGACCAAAAAGAATGTTTTTTAAATTAAAGAATGCCGAAAATTTAAAAAAAAATATTCAAGAAACCAAATCTTAAAAGAAATTAATCAAGAATCAAAGCAACTAATTCAAAAAGGATTGGATTATCAAAGGGAAGCAAGAATTCTAAGAAAATTGAATAGAATCAAGAAAAGAATAAAAAGATAAAATGGACTGAAATTTTAAGAAAATTGGGTTTAAGTCTAGGGTTCAAGAAAAGGGATTTTCAAGAAACCCTAGATTTTAGGGTTGGAAATTGGGGATTCTTGTATGGTTATGTATATTGAGTCATGAGATGGCTAAACCTAAAATGAATTAGGTTTTAATGAGAAGATGATGGAGTAATTAGAAAAAAGAACGTTTGATAGAAAAAAAATTGTAGCACAGAAAAGTGTTTAAAAAAGGTGAAGAACAAGATGAAAAGAATAAAGGAGGTGAAAAATGATGTATAGAAACAAAGTAAATTATAGAAGAGGTGTGAAAAGAAGATTAAAAGAGAGTATAAAGAATTCTCTGCAGAAATCTTTAAAGAAGATTCAATAATAAAGTAAACAAGAGAAAGGAGATTAGAGAATAGAGGAGAAGAAGAAAGAACAGGAAAAAAAATGAAGAATTCACCTAACCGTGAGAGGTATAGAGATATAGACAAACATGGGTTTCAAAACAACTTTAATTCATAGATTTTCTTTAACTGTCGTACAAGAGCTCTTTAGGACCTATTTATATATAAAAAAAATGAAATTGGACCAAAATACCCCTTTATATGGTCAGCTAAAAAAAACCAAAAAAATTCAAAAAGAATCTGAAAAAAATTCTAGAACACTCCTAAACTTCTCCTAATTCAATTCCAACTTACTACCAACTTTCTGACTTGGCTCTAATGGCCTTATTACATTAAATTCATCCACTAAAACACTCTAAAATAATTAAGAAAGCTCCTAAGAGTCCCAAAACTCTTCCAACAACTTGAATTTTCTTCATTCTTGAAGTGAACTCTTTTATGTGGCAGAACATACATCAACCTTTTGGCGTTGTCCGCATCACCCTGCCCCTTTGATTGACATAATGAAAAGAAGTATTCTAATTTTGTACCCCCAAGGCTGGTCGTAGACCATGTGTTCTCTCTCCCTCTTTATCCTCTCCTACTCTCACGTCTCTTTCTCTCTGTCTCTCTCATCTCCCTTTTATTGTGAACCTATCGCCTCATTTCCCATCACGATTTCTTTCCATTATCTTCTCTTATTCTTCACCCCTTCTTCTTAATCATTTGTTAAACCCTGCACCTTCTCCTATTCCAATCTATGATAAAGCATTTATTAGCTATTTTATCATAATCTGATCTAATTCTAAAGCAATCAACAGTCCATGTTGAGTTATCTTTCCTAGGTAATTATCTCTTTATTTTATTATAGTTTTTCTCTCTTAATCCTCTTAGTTATCCACTAATGAATTCTCCCATTAAAGCACATGTTCTCTTTATACTCCATTCTTAAACCATAATTTTCCGGTTACGTTAACTAAGAAATCGCACCCCTGTATACTTCTCATTTCCTTTGTTTCTTGTTAGGTTTTGTTCTCCTATAGTACCATTAGGAAACCCCTAAACTTCCTCTATGATTTCCTTTCTTTCTCCCTCCCAATTTCAAAGATTCATTGTTGGTTCTATAAGAACTCCATTAAAGGAGTTTTAAAAATTGAGGATTTTAAAGTTTTACTAGCTAGAGTGATCCAAATCACCCGAAAGTATAACTACATACTCAAAAAAAATTGCCTTGCTAATCTGGAGAATTTTAGAAATTTTTTACGTCGTCCAGGGGTATTTTGCATTTTTTCCTAAATCTATCAAAATTATAATTTTTCCCCTGATTTGAAAATTGCATATTTTAATTTCTAAATTCATATTTTATTATTTAAAACTGTTTTCCATCAATTTATGCATCACTACCCTTTACAATTTCACAAGGTACGACGATCAGTACATTGCCTCATAGGATACATCCCAGAGTAGTCAACCTACAGAGAGACAATGGGTGCCAGTCTAAAGCGTTTACACGTACCCAACATTATGATGGATAGACATAGTATGGAGGGTATGATTATGGCCATGGGTATGATTCTAGGTATGGGATTGATGATTAATACTTTCGATCATATAGACAACAAATGATGATGGACGAGGCATCATCTTCCTTTAATGCAGTGCCACTGTGACTGTTTAGATCTTCTAAGAGTGAGGACTTAGCCTCACAATCAAATATGGATACGGGAGTACATGATCGACATCGTCGACAAGAGCATGGGAGTTCTTCGACTTCACATGACACTGATACTACACATAGTCAGACTCAGACTTAGTTGTACCCCTAACCCCAGCCCCTACCTTATGATCAGCTGATTCAGTCCCCATAAGTGTGGCAACAAATTCCACTGTCCATATGTGAAGAGCCTCTTCGCCAAGAAATGGACTCCATTGGAGATCATATATCTAACTTCAATTTTGATCACTATTAGAGTCTAAGTCAGTGCTAGAGGGAGACATAAGGATGAGCAATAGTACTTGATCCCCGACCGCCACAACAGCCATCAGTCCCGTGATTCCAATCCTCCCCTTGATACACCACAACGATCATGATAGCGATTTTGAGATCTTAGTGATCTCACTGTCTCATATTTTTTGGTATGTTATCAACTCATCATGTTTATATTTGATATAATTTTATAGTTCTATTCAATATTTTAGATTATCTTGACTCCTATACATCTAACATGATCAATATTATATATATATATATATATTTATTTGATTTAAAATAATGAAGGAAGTCTCTTCGATATTTCAGATTATCTTGACTCCTATACATCTAACATGATCATAAATATATATTTTTTTAATTTAAAATAAGGTAAGAAGTCTCTAACTAATGTCACACACATTGTAATTTTCTCAGATTTTTTTTTCATCAGGGTGATTCATGAACCAACCGATCCACAGTGGATCAACCAATCCTTGCCTAGATCGCCCAATCTAGACCTGGATCAGATTAGGATCGGGTGATCCCAAGTCCAATCCCGTTATTTTGATCCATGTTCTCCTCTATTGTAGTTTTCATAAAGAAAAAAAAAAAAAAAAACCAACTCGATCTGATTTGTTTTTGGAGATATGTTCGTTTTCATGGAGTAGAGTTGTTTGGATGCTATCAGCCGTGGTTATGTTACTTATTGGGGTTAGTCTTGCTGATTGCTGATTAGTATTACATATTAGCATATGGAAATTTGTTGTGGTGGTGTTCTTGACGTTTTTGGGTATGTTTTCGGTCCTAGTTGTTGATGTGGTTTTGGTTTATGTATTTGTGATCGTAGAGTGTTGAGGAGTGATAATAGGCTGTGTAGCCTTGTGTTGTGATGGTGTTTAAGACCTGTGGATATCTGTTTGGGTGAATGGGATCTCTTGTTTGTGTTATGCATGTTAGAGAGTACATATATATATGAGGGCTTTTATGTCATATGGGTTTTATACATTCACAGTTATTGTATACCGTATTTATTGTGTATAAATACTACATAAGTATAAATATACCCGTTTAAGAAAGAGACTCATACGATCCCCTCATTCTCGTGTAACTCTCTCTCTCTCTCTCTCTCTCTCTCTCTCTCTCTCTCTCTTATCTCTTCTCTATTTCTTCTCTCTTGCTATCTTTCTTCTCTAATCTTCCAGATTCAAAGAATCAATCTATCAACTTGGTATCAGAGCAAGAAATATCACCGGAGAAGTCTAAAGCCAAAGAAGGGCCGAACACAAGTCTGATGTCAACCATACGGATGTTGTCGTCAGCCAAGCCGTACAAAGGTCAAGTCTGGCTGAAGCTAGGGTTTGGTGTTGTTTGTGATGAGGAACATTTTGGTTATTTTTCTAGATTTTTTTAGGCCTAAAAGTATTTTTCAAGCCATTTTTGTGCCAGGCAGAAAAAATCTCAGATTTGATGAAAATCATCGATCTGACTAGATTAGAGGTTGTTTTGTTAAATGATTCAAAGAGAAAGGGTCGTTTTTTGAAGATCTTTCATTCAAGACTTGTTGCACGTCATTTGGTTGAGTTTTAAGAGATCTATGAAGGATCTCATCAAACCAGGTTGCCACCCCCCTTTTGTTCATCGTTATTAACTCTAGCCGATACATTGATGCCTGCAAGATTCTAATAGCCTGTTGCAAGGAACAGTTGCGTATCAATTGACAATGTTCTCTGTGACTAATTGGATACCTGATGAGGACATCATGACCAGAGACTTCTAGGGATGATTCGGGTTTATTTTATTTCCTTAGTTTTAGTTATTTTATTTATTAAGTCTTAATTTGTAGGGGGAACACATGTTTTGAGGGTATTTTGGTCTACATTGGTCTATTTTGGACTTACTTATCATTTATTTTAGTAAGGAGGATATTTTAATTACATGAGTGTGGACTTAAGGACATTTTAGTCCACACGGACTATTATTTGTAATCTAGTCGTGGGACCTCTTTATAAGAGTCAAACGACCAGATTTTGAAACTCATGAAATTATGAATAAAAGTTCAGAACATGGTTCGCTTCGTCCTCTTTGTTGTTCTACAGGTTGAAGGCAATAAAACCTTAGAATGGGACTAGGCCCCCACCTAGTTTAATGTTGGTGATTGAGGTCACTCCCTTCCCTTGGGTTAAAGGTCTTCTTTTTTTTCTTTTTTCATTATTTTTTAGCTTCTTCACAGACTCTAAGTTGTTGAAACTAAAGTTCTTATCAAAGATTGATTACCATCTCCATGATTTCAAGGTTTTGATAGATTTAACAATTCCTGGAGATCCATAACCGCTGGACAACACAACCTTTGCAGCCCATCCATCTTTGTTTGCAGGTTTGGAGAAGTTATAGGGTTTGGAATAGTCCTCAGGCGTGAAACAAGGGAAATAACCCCTCTTAGAAGATTAGTCATTGAACCCTCATGGTATCCCCTTTAGTTGATTGATTTCCTCTAGGCTACTATAGACCCATAGACGATCACAACTGAAGAGAGAGATTGGCCAAAACTTCTATCAATTCGAATGGATGGTTGCTTGAGTCCTAGACAGTCATGAAACTAGGTCTACCAAGTCACTCCACGAGATCAGCCCCCAATCTCTCCCATCAAAGTTTTATTACAGTTTGATTTTTCAAGAGTGATACATACCTTTGGATGACACCTAAGGAAGCATCCATCTGTTGAAATTTGAATCCCTAAAAACACTATAGCTGTTGGAGAAAAGTCTAGGCATAACTCTCTAATGATATGTTGATTTCACAGAACAGCTTCACAACTCTAAACCAACAGGCTTTTGTCAGGTTCGACTTTCCCAGGGCGTGTTAAACCCTTAGGCCATCCCATCAGGTAGGCCCCACCTTAGAAAAAAAATTTTAAAAATTAAATCCCTGTTATTGTAAAGGACTAACGACACTCTTATAGGAGTCGGGAAATTTTTTGAAAATTTTGGAAACTCCAAAATTGGATCTTTAAGCCATGGTTATTGTTCACAACCCCTCTTAACATCATCAATGAAGCATTCTACATCAGATTCAGGTACCAGTTATTCAATTTTAGCTCTCTTTTCAAATTTCTTGACAAGTTAACTTTTGACATGTTGTGGCATATGTCCTAGTCTGAGTTTTAAATTTCCTGACCTAAACTAATCACCCATAAACTATTTTGATTGCTGAAAAATAATATTAAACCCATCTTTAGGCCTTTCAGATCATTCCTGGAATTATTTGGCCTGCTTATCTGATTTTGGCCTAATTTAGGCTTTTATTTTTTTTTATTTTATTTTTTTTTTGGCTTAACCTAAACAAATCTCATTACTAATTTTTTTTATCTTACTGATAATTCAAAGCATATTAGTTAGATCTCTAATTGTTTATTAATCTTGTAAGCCCTAATTCCTCTATTGCATGATGAGCTTAACTTAAGAATTACCTGAATTAACATGTGAACTTGCAAGCTAACCCCAAATAGTTGGGATAAGGTTGTTTGTTGTTGTTGTTGTTGTAGCATGTGAACTTGCAAGTAGGAATCTTATTTATTTTTCTTCATTACTTTAGTAATTTTATTCCTATCTCCTGTGCACACACTCACTGTCTTACATGCATGTTGTATCAATACCGTGTTGAATCATGTGTCCCCTCATGTGTCAACATATCTGATCTAATCCATACTCTATTTTGCATCTAATCAACATTAAATATCATAAATTCATTGTGTATAGTGTCCCTAACAGTGATTAAGGTGTGTTATCTACATGCTATTGGTGTGACCTTAACTTCTAGGATACATGTTTGGGAGTGTTGCTCTCTTGATTTTTGTGCAACAGGAATTTATTCTCTCATTTTTTGTGATCTAGGTGATTCTCGACAAGATCCGACCTGTCTGAGGTTAGTTCGACTCAGAACACTAGTGAAGCCGCCAAAGGTGATGTGGGTAGCACACTGTCCAATGGTGATTCGTCACAACTGCAAATAACCATAATGAAGTTTGATGATACAAACTACCTGACCTGGTCCAAATCAATCCTTATTTTTGTTCAAGGAAATGACAAAGAAGAGTACTTGATCGAGGAAATCGAGATTCCTCCAAAGACAAATTCTCGATACAGGAAGTAGAAGACTGAAAAATGCTACAGTTATGAGTTGGTTGTTGAGCTCAATGAAGCCCGAGATTAGTGACTATAACTTGTTCTTAGGGACTGCCCACCAAATCTGGGAGTCTTTATCTCAAATGTATTCAAAGATTAGTCATACCACCAAAGTTTACGAACTATTACAAAGGATTGCTTAGTTCAAGCAGGGTGATTAGCCCCTTGCAATCTATTACTCTGCTCTACAGAAGATGTGGGAAAAGTCAGAGCATTATACTACATATTGTTCATCATGTGTGAAAGATGCAACTGAGTACAAGAAGCATGTTGAAACAATCCAAGTGATTGAGTTCTTGGCTGGATTAAACCCAAAATATGAGCAAGTTTGGGCTCACATCCTTACCATGGCTCTTCCCCTTGCCATAAATGAGGTCTATGCCCACATCCATTGAGAGGAAAGGAGAAGAGGGGTGATGAATCTAATCCTATCCATTGAAAAGGCAGCATTGGTGTCCAGTACTACTCAAGGTGATTGTACCCAATTCACAGGACATGGCCATAGTGGTCATTTTTTAAAGTCATCTAATGACAAGGATCGGCTCAAGTGTGAGCATTGCAGTCGATCTCGGCACACTAAAGACTAGTGTTGGGACCTTCATGGCTAGCCCCAGGACTTAGCCATTCTGGTCCCCGTGGTGGGTCTGGTAGTAGCAAAGGTGGTAGACAATTTGGAGGAAATAGATAAGTGCACATTCAGTAACATTTATACCCACTGAGCCAACCCCTTTGGTATCCTCTTCGATGCCCTCTACTTCTACTGATGGAGGAGGTTTATCTAGTGAGGAAATTACTGCCTTCTGTCAATTTGTTTCTCGGCTTTATCACTCTTCCACAACACCTACATCATCATTCGCTCACTCGGTACGTCTACATCTACTCTATTTACGTCAATTACCAACCCTCTGTGCTCCTGGATCACAGATTTAGGAACCTCTCATCACATAACTTACTGTCCTCATTATTCATATCTTACCGTATTTGTTATGGAAAAGACAAAGTTCAAATTGCAAATGGGTCTTTTTCTTTTATTTCTAGGCAAGAAGATATTCCTGCCACGTCTGATTTGTGTTTCTCCTCTATCCTTCATATTCCCATTTTACTTTGAACTTGTTATCTATAAGCCATTTGACAAATCATCTTAATTGTTGTCACATTTTTCCCTTCTCATTGTGTGTTTCAAGAGATGATGACGAAGAAAATGATTGGTTTTGGGCATGAGAAGGATGGGCTCTACATTTTGGACTCTAATCCACCAGTCAAGGTTCGAAGTATCAATATTGCATCATGTATCATGGCATGGGGAAACTAAGACATCTCATGTCTCGCAACTTATTAGGGGAGACGGTGGAAAAAACCGAGATATGATAAGAAACGGGAGAAACACTAATCGAATGAAGAAATTTTTTTATGAAACTTTAGGATTTGATAAAATAAATACTAATACACACTTAGGAATCATTACATATAAAAAACAATCATCTATGATGGTTAGAGAACCGTCACCCTCATGACATACATTGTCACCTGTGGAATCAATGGACAAACTATGTAAGCCTTGAAATTTTTGAATGAAACTTTAAAAAATGCTATAATAAGCATCATTAAATACTTATAAACCATTACACTTCATTACACACTTCGGTATCAATAGTTGGGAATCAATACCCTTAAGACACACTTGGGTATCAATAGTTAAGATTTTAAGTGTTAGCGATTGATAAATAACACTACACATTGCACAATAAAACTAAAAATACACATACATAAAACATAATCAATGATACAAATATATAAATCAAACAAGAATGTCATTTTCACTCATTAATAATGCAAAGTATTATAAAAGTATAACTATAACTGTGAAACTAGAGAAATATTATAACACAATAAGATAAAGAACAGTACTAATGCCAAGATTGCTGTCAACCAGGAAACAGCTCAATCCTCATCAATATACAACTAATTAAAAAAAATGTTTTACATGTTTGACTTAATTTTCTAATTTTTTTAAATTAAAATTTTAAATTATTTTTTAATAAAAAATTTAAGAAAATTTTAAAATTTACAGAAAACATAGTAGAATTGTTCTAATTGCTTCATATATTTTTTTCAAAAAATTTGGAATTTTTTGGAATTATTTAATTATTAAAGAAATACAAAAATATTTTATTTTCAAAAATCTAACAAATTGACATGATATGAAAAATGGGATATAGTATGTCATATAAAAAAACTGACCAAACAAAGCCCATTTGGTATATTTTTTTAATTTTTTTAATTTTTTGAAAAAAAATTATTTTCCAAAAATTAATTTTAACTACATAAATGTGTATCTATCACATATGCATGACATATAAAAAACCTAGATGGATTAAAATAAAAATAGAGAATTTACCGAAATTCTTGACGAAATTTGGGGTTTCGACTTCGATCATTCAATCCGGCTCAAAGGAAGTTTTTCAATCTAAATGGACTCAAGTGGAATCTTAGATTTTTCTTTACTAAGCTAATTCTACAAAGAATCACAAAAAAAAAGATTTTTGTACTTGGAGATAAGCTTGGGAGATTGTCTGAGAAACAAGAGATGCGATACGGGTTATCTCTCGGGCAATTTAAAGCCAATAAAACTTAAAAATTCCCACGTATCATGTTATACGTGCGAGACGTGCAAGATGTCTTGTGATACGTGAGAATTTTCAAGGAGATTTTAATTACTAGGGAGTTTCGTTTCCCCACCCCGCGATACTAGTATGTATCGCGAGACAATTTAAACCATGCCACCAATAGTTATTTCGACAATAAAGAGGGATGCTTCTTCCACTTCAGATGAGTTACTCATATGGCATCATAGACTTGGTCACTTGTCGTTTAATGTAATAAGGAAGATGTTTCCTCACATTTCTTTTTCTACATTAGATGTTCTTTGTGAACCTTGTCAGTTGGCTAAACATTGTAGGTCAGTTTATTTAGCTAGTAATGCCAATAAAAATTCAATACCTTTTTTCTATAGTGCATTCTGATGTATGAAGTCCTTCTCCTACCACATCGTTAACTAGCTTCAAATATTTAATAACATTTGTGGATGATTGCTCTAGAGTCACTTGTGATGTAGGATATGTCTAAGAATGCAATTCTTGAATCAAGAGAATAACAGAAGTGAAAAAATCAAGAGAACAATAAGTAAAGAAAAATATTAAAGAAGAGAGGGCAGAAGAAGAAGAGAGAGAAAGAAGGAAGAATGTTCACCTCACGTGAGGGGTTAAGAGAAAACTTGGGATCCTATACCCATTTTAACACACATGCTTTATTGCATAGAGGGTGCCTTTAAATAGGCTTACATCCTAAAATATTTGGAACTTTCTAAAAGAATAAAATATTATAAAATTTAAAACATCCTTAAACACACTTTCTAAAATCCTAAACTTGCTAAAACCTTAAGAACTTGTTGCACGAGTTTTTCTTATTCCTAGACTTTCTAAAACATAAAATTTCCTAAAGTCAAAACTATTGAAACTTAAGACTTTCTAAAAATAAAACTACTATCTTTTTTTTTACACCCCCTGAATAATTTGTTTATTACTTTCCCAAATCACATCGGATTTGCACAATCTTAGTCCCATTAGGAAGGTAATTGAATAACCTATCTAATGACACCAAAATCAAGTCAAATGAGAAAGTTTTGACCTTTGAAACAATGTGATAAACATAAAAAACAGGATTAGCCTAAAAACTCAAAAAAAATCTGAAAAAAAAAATCCTAACACACTCCTAATTTAATCCCAACTATCTAATTTGGATCTAATGGTTTATTACATGTAAAACCACTAATTAAAATTTCTAATATAGGAAAATAATAGAAAAATAAGGCTATACTACTAGACATTCCATGGAAGACTATCCTTGGTCTTCTAACTTTTTTTTCTTGGCATGGTATGCTCTTGCATCAACTTAGGTTTATTTACTAGAAAAAAAAGTGATGTGAGTGTAGCTTTCAAATCTTTTCATTTTATGGTGTGTACCCAATTTAACACTAAACTCTAAATCTTGAGATCGAGTAATGGAGGAGAGTACATGTCCCATGACTTACAATCCTTTCTTGATGGGTCTGGTAATGTTATTAGACTACATGTCCAGGAACCCCTGAGCAAAATGGGTTTGTTGAAAGAAAAAAATAAACATCTTCTTAAGATTGCTAGGGCGATCATGTTCACAATGAATTTGCTTTTGAATTTTTTGGTCAGAAGCCATTTAAACAACAGTCTACCTCATGAACAGGATGTCATCCCAAATCCTTTCGTGCAAGTCCCCTCTTGAGATACTAATACCAAATTCCCCTTTATTTCTTTTTTCCTTGAAAACATTTGGTTGCATCTGTTATATTCATATACCCAAATCTAACCGCTCCAAGTTAAACCCTAAGGCACTTAAATGCATCTTTTTGGGCTATAGAGTTTATCAGAAAGGGTATAAGTATTATCATCCTCCTACTCGTCGTAATTTTGTGTCCAAAGATGTCACTTTCTTTGAGTCCATTTCTTTATTTTCTTCTGGTGGAACATCTCTTCAAGGGGAGCAGTAGAGAGAAGAGATCTCTATTTTAATTCCAATTCCAGCAGGAAGAATCAAGGTGTTCAAGAAAAGAAGCATGATGAGGTTGAAGCAAAGAAGCAGCATGGTGTTCAAGAACATGACTAACCTTCTCATGAACCACTCCAAGAAATTTCTTCGGAACCAAATCTAAGACTTTGAATCTTGACCATCTTATTGCTCTTAGAAAGGGGGTAAGAACTTGTACTCAACACCCAATGTCTAACTTTGTCTCATATCATGCATTGTCACCATCCTTTTGAGACTTTTCTTTTACCTTGTCCTCCATCTTTGTTCCTTACAGTGTATCTAAGGCTATGCAACAACCAAAATGGCAGAGGAAATGAGAGTTAGAAAGAAACAAGACATGGGAACTGATTGACCTTCCCGGAGGGAAGAAGCTAGTGGGTTGCAAATGTGTGTTTACAGTTAAATACAAATCCGATGGTGCTGTTAAGAGATATAAGGCACGGTTGGTTGCCAAATGATACACTCAGTCTTATGGAATCGACTACCAATAAATATTCGCATCAGTAGCGAAAATGAACTCCATTAGAGTCCTTATATCCCTAGCAGCTAACCAGGGGTGGCCTCTCTTCAGTTTGACGTCAAGAATGTCTTCTTGAATGGAGATTTAGTGGAGGAAGTATATATGGCTACACCACCAGGATTCTAAATTCCACGTGCAAATGACAAAGTTTACAGGTTGAAGAAAGCTATATATGGCAAAGATGAAGAAAAGTCTGGCAAAAGAATTTGAAATTAAGGAGTTGGGATCACTAAAAAGCTTCCTTGGAATATAAGTGGCCAGATCAAAACAGGGCATCTTCCTTTCACAAAGAAAATATGTACTGGATCTATTGAAGGAATCGGGAATGACTAGTTGTAGACCTTGTATTACTCAAATAAAACCAAACCATAGATTGAAGGAAGATGATAGTGAAAGGTTAATTGATGCAGGCAGATATCAAAGTCTGGTAGGACATCCTATCCACTTATCTCTGACACGTCAAGATATTGCATATGCAGTAAGTGTCATCAGCCAATTCATGCATGCCCCAAGTCAAGATCATTTTGAAGTATTATATAGAGTACTCTGATATTTAAAGGGTTGAACTGTCAAGGGTATCCTATACAGATCATAAAATAGCTATATGCACTAATGCCAACTGGACAAATTCATTAACTGATCGACGGTTGACATCAGGTTATTGTTCCTTTGTGGGTGGAAACTTGGTGACATGGAGAAGTAAAAAGCAGTATGTGGTTGCATAGTCAATATCTAAGGCTAAGTTTAGATCCATGACTCACGGTATTTGTGAATCTCTATGGCTGAAAATGCTCCCAACAAAAGTTGAATTTTCAACGTATAGGCCTATGAATCTCTACTATGACAACAAAGCTGCTATAAGCATTGCTCACAATCCGGTACAACATGACAGAACCAAACATGTTGAAGTAGATCAACATTTTATTAAAGATCAACTAAAGAAGAGAAGTATATGTATTCCATTCATCCAAACTAAAGATCAATTGGCAAATGTGTTTACCAAAGGCCTAAGAGGAGCACAGTTCATGTCCTTGGTGAGCAAGCTGGGATTGAAAATTATCTATTCACCAGCTTGAGGGAAAGTGTTGGAGACTACATACATATGATGGCTGTTATGTCAGATGGGTTTTATAAACCCATAATTATTGTATACTGAATGTATTGTGTATAAATACACCCGTATGAGGAATAGACTCTCATACGATTCCCTCATTCCTGTGTAACTCTCTTTCTCTCTTATCTCTTCTCTATTTCTTCTCTCTTGCTATTTTTCTTCTCTAATCTCCTTGCAGGTTTAAGAAATCAATCTATCAACCATGGATACCTAGCATAATGTCAGAACTGAGCCAGACTTCCGGCACATCAAATAATACTGATGTGGATAACCTTGGTGGAGTTGTGAATGAGTCACTTTATTTTAGGAGAAGCTCATGTCAAGACCGATGAGAAGCTAACAGACTTGTTAACTAAGGGGTTGAGTAGTGGTGTAGGGTTACCTTTGGAAAGGGCCCTAAATAAGCAACAAATGTCACAAAGAAAGATAATCCTAATTTTGGATCAATTTAGGGATTCAAGAATCACTGATTACGGATGTAGGCTTTAGGTTAGGATTATGACTGTTCAAGAGGGGCCAATAGGTAAGAAAGAATGTTTGGTTTTAGTTTTTCAAACCAGATTGGGCTGATTCATGTAGATGCCTCAGGGTTGGGTTTATGGATTTCTTGAACTTTCTTAAAGAAAATCAGAAAAAAGGGGGGGGTCTCTTGTATGGCCGATGGATTAGGATATGTAAGGGATGGGTTTGGCCTTTAGGAAAGAGGTTCTTGGAGTTTCTTAATGAAAGAAAGGTAAAAGAAGATGGAAGATTGTTGTTTACTAGTTTTAGAATCAAGAATTCAATCAAGATTGAATCTTGAGGTTTCTTTAATTTAAGATTCAAAACAGTCAATATAATTAAGTATCACAACAGTTTAAATGGGAAAATCAACAAGATGATACAAATCAAGATCAAGTAAAGAAAGAAAAAAAAAGTAGAGAGAGAGAGATTGATGAAATCATGGGAAAGAGAAGGAGATAACATGAGCAAGAAAGAGAAAAAAAGAAAGAGAAGAGAGAAGAATAATACCTGTCCCAAGTCATGGAGACCAAAACCCTCAAATCTTTATTTCAAAAATATCAACTGATTACATCCTAACCATGTGGTTCTATATTTGTACTTGACTCCAAGACTCCTAGTCCATTTAGGACTCTAATACCCCCACTTAAAGTGGTTGTACGATCAGCCCTTCTATAAGACCATAAGGACTTTTATAAAAAAAAATCCTATAACTCCTAATATTTGCAACTAAACCCCCCATGACTTAAAGCTTTATTACATAACACCCCTTTAAGACTCAAACTTGACAAAAATACTCCCTATAACAGTAAATAATAAACCTAAATTACTAATGCCTATTGGGCCTCTTCTGAACTCTTCCTTTAGGATTGGCTTTGGGCTTCCAAAGGGGATAGTGGGTATCCAAACAATGTATAATTTCTGCATCAAGTAGTCAGTCATTTTAGTCCTTAGTTAGCAAGCTTGGTATGTGTTCTATTTTTAAGTGTGAGACTATGCACACATACGATTCATTCATATACGTTTTTCCCTTTCTTCTCTTTCTTCTTTTCTTCTTCTCTTCTATCTCAAGTTTACTTTCTGTTATGGAATTCTCTGCAGATTTTCAACTCTCATAGGCTTTTCTGCCCTCTTAATAGTGAATAGCTAGCTATGATTAACTAGTAATAGGCTATGTAACACTACATTAAATGCCTCTTGCTTCCTGCAAATAGAAGTATCTCTTTGTTTGAATAATTGGAGGTTGCTATGGTGGATTCTCGACATTAAGATACTTGGCTCAAGTCAAGTTTTAGGTAAAGACAATACATAAACAAGGATAAAGATCACTAGCCAGTGCTGGTCCCGTAACTATGGGGTGCAGGGAGGGTTGGACCAGAGACAAACCTAACCTTTGGATTTTTTGCACAAAGTGGCTGCTCACAAGACTCGAACCCGCGGTTCTACGCTGGCAGCCCGAGTCACTACCATTGCACCAAAGCAATGACCCCAATACATAAAACAATGAAAAAAAAACAGCTTCAGCATGGGTGTCGGTGCATAAGCATATTTCTCTTAGTCAAACAAACTATGATGCCGAAGATATGGATCTGAAGGTTATGAAAGGTCTCTAATGCGGACATAGAAGACCACATAGGGCCCACATGCCTCTTGGTGGGATCCATGCATGAAGACACATGAGAAGACCATGGAGGGATACTTGATTTCATCTCAATAGAGAAGTTATATGGTTGTTTGGGATTTTAATTTTGAGTTTTTACTGTTTTATTAAATAATTCATGAATTATTAGAGTTTAGGACATAGGGGGAATATCATCATTGTTTTTAGGCAATCTAGACAGAACCTTTATTATTCAAAATAAATGTTGGTCAACAATAGTGATTGAGCCCATATTTTAGCTTGCGTTAGCCTACGTTTTTATTAGAAAGTGGCTGTTAAGAACCCCACGTAAGAGTCTCTAGGCATAGTTTCTATTTTCTTTTATTTTGGTTCTTTAAAAAGAGGGATAAACCCTTCTACTCAACAATGACAATGAGAAATAAATAAAAAAGCTGCTGGGTTTTCTTCTCCTTCAAGTTTGCCTTGGCTTGAGGCTTGATTAGGGATTAACCAAGTGTGGATCAAGGATTTTCCCACAAGGTAGTTTATCTAGAATTTTTGAAATCCCACTTCAACCTTTCCAATGAAATTCCTTAAAACTCTCAATATCTCCTAAATTTTCGTTCTATTCTTTTTTTGAAGACACATCTCTTATGTAACATTTCCTAATTGAAACAATATTAGGTATTTTGTCCCTTCTTCAAGGATAGTCACGTCATTTACTCTGTTTCTTTTTTAAAATTCAA